>VZSC01008604.1:0-30944 GCA_013398225.1 Steatornis caripensis | reverse complement strand
TTAACTCTATCATAGCCGAACCCAGGACAAGGAGATTCTGTTGCAGCAAAACTGAAATTTAAATACAGAGGATGGAGATTTATCAAAATGTAGACATAGTCCTACTGTGCCTCCGCACCCTTCTTCTGCTAGGATCTTGCAACAAGCTGGATGCTACTGCTTCTTAGTGCNACCTGCCTGGCTGCTTTGGGTCGGCTACCCCCCTCCCAGCGTTCTGGGGAGAATTAACTCTATCATAGCCGAACCCAGGACAAGGAGATTCTGTTGCAGCAAAACTGAAATTTAAATACAGAGGATGGAGATTTATCAAAATGTAGACATAGTCCTACTGTGCCTCCGCACCCTTCTTCTGCTAGGATCTTGCAACAAGCTGGATGCTACTGCTTCTTAGTGCGTTTGCAGTTTAGAGGTCTTGTTGCTGTAATCAGGGATTTTGTTGGAAGAAAGGCAATATATATGACAAGTAAGATGTTTTGAAAGGAGCTGTGAGTTAAGGTATAGATTTTTTTTCTTTTAACCCTTGCTTGGAATGGTGTGCAAGAGGGTTTTCCAATCTGTCATCCATGAAGTCATGATCTGCAGCCTATGACACCATATTAAACAGGAAAATGAATATCATCCTTACAGTATTTTCAGCTAAAAGTGCAAAGATATGATCATCTGCAGGAAACATGCCAGCAGAAATACATGCTTGTGAAAGTGTGAAAACCACTCTTCCTCTTCAAGCACCACTGAACAAGCAGAAGATCAAATTGTAGTTTTACCAGTTGAGTTTAAACTACAGACAATGAACAAGAAAACAGTAAAGCATATGAACAACAAAACCAATGCATAACGAAGTTTTAAATACACTATTTAAAGTAGCACCCCCTCTTCTCTCACGCCTTTTAGAAAAACAGAAGCACTTCTGAAAATAGGTGCGGGTATTAGCATCTCATTAACAGGTTGCAGTAAGGACTACCAAATAGCTCAAGACAGAGAGTTCTTTAAGCACAGTGGAATAGTCTGCTGGCTCACACTTAGCATGGCCAGATCTCCACTCACACAGGAGAATTCAAGTTGTGCTATCAGAAACAGTATTTGCCTGAAGGATTCCATATGCATTACCAGACTGAGTCCCTGCGCTGAAGCTTAGAAAAGGATGGCTTGTCATTTTAACAAGTTACAGCTTTAAAAAAGAATGAGCTATTCTCATATCTATCACACATCATGCATGGGATGACAAGTTAAATGGTTAAATGACTTCATGTTTGTAAAACTAAACTGGATCATATTGAGATATCTATCTTCATAGGTGCTGCAACACCACGTCCCATTCAAGCCAAGACTATTTTGAATTACTTCCTAGAAATGCTTCTAATATTTATCTTCAAATTCTAGGATCACAATGTGCTCTTCCTTTATTCTTTCTCTCAAATCTGACCTAGAAATCCCTTTATCTGGCATATGATGCCACCTTCACATGACGAGACCCATAACTGGCACATTTCAAGCCTCATCTGTTTTTCCAGGCTCTTCCAGGAGAGGCAGAAACATATATGGAGGATGATAAAGTCTGAATACAGTTTGAAATAAACCACTTCGTGAGACATTTCTGTGTCATTTTGACACACTAAACTCTGGATTGGACTCGATGAAACACTGAGCTCTTTTGACACACTGAGCTCTATGGTTGGACTCGATGATCTTAACGTTTTTTTCCAAAGTAAATGATTCTATGATTAGTGCAACCTATCCAAAATTCTGAGTGGAGACTTTTATAAGTGTGAATAAATATTTTTAATTAATTTAATTAGCTGATGGAAATAATACAAGGCTTTACCACATCTTCCTTAAAGGCATGTGCTCATTTGTCCACAAAGCACATCATCTACTTTCTTAATCAACGGGTATTCAAATCATGACAGGAACTAGCACTGGGCTTCAGGGTGGGAGCAAAAAGTGACCTGCAAAGCTCAGTGGGGTTATGAGTCAGCTGAAGTAATGAGCCAACAGCAGCCCGTTGCTGATGGACTCTGCCTCACCAGTAGGTGTTACTTCAGCCATTAATGCAGATTGCTGCAAGGATATGCATGCCTGCCAAGGTACATAAAAAATACCCAAACGAAACTAAAATCTGCCAGATTCTGAAAATATTATGTAACACCCTACTCTCTATCTGCAACAGGATCCAAAGTGATGCTTAGGAGAGCTGACCATGACCACACCCATCCCTACGTCTGCAATACAGCCTGAAGGTTTTTCACTGATGGCCATTCCAATTAATCAAAGCAATACTTGGCTATTTGATTGCTGTGATTTAACACAGTAATAACAATAATCCAGATTATGCTTAAAGCACTCACAGTACTTGCAAAACTGTTCAGTAGCATTGGCTTCTGCTTTACTAGATATTTTCAACACCCTTAATACTGAAGTTCCTCCTTTTGCACCTCTGAGAATGCCAAGACTATGTGAAAAGGGAGGCCTTATTTTTTTGTTTGGCCAAGTATTTGATAACTGCACTTAACATTACAGTTTATTTATTTAACCTCAGCTCAGGCTAAAGCCATGTGCATTGTAACTTTAGGTCCAAGACAGAACTGCATTCAGACCACAGCCTCTTTCATTTCTCTTTTGAAATTAAATTCAATAGCTCCTCTTCAACCCAGGAGTCAACTGCAAGGCCCTCATTTAATAATCTCATCCTTTTATTGCAATCACAGTCAGAAAATTCAGGTCCCTGTGTGTAATGTCTCTAAGCAGAGTATCAGACATATTAGGCTGAGAACTTCTGTCATGCTTTCACCAAATCTTATCTTTGAGCTAGTACTTTCCAACTGGTAACCAAGCTTGTTTCTGAAGACTCTCAGAATAGGAAGCTCATCACTGGCAGTCTATTCTATCATATTCTTTAAACACAAATTTCCAGGGAATGGAATGACTTCTTTCATAATATATGAATTTCATCCTTCTTAACATTAGAATTCACAGGAACTGAACACATAATTTAAGACTTACACCCCAATAGAAGTCCACATTTTACCAAGCAATCATTAAGATTGGACAAAGAAAACGGCATTTCCACTTAAAAGCAGGTTTTGTCCAACAGGCAAGGCACATGAGCAATATACAACATAAAATTATTTGTCTATTGAATATAAAATATCTCACATTTGTTTTCTGAAAAATGTCATCTGACTGTTTAATGTATCTTTTTATCAATGTTTCTATAAAACTTACATAACTTTTTTTGCCTACACAAATACAATACATGAAAGGTAGAAGTATGCAGCCTTTCATCTATACATAATATGAAAGAACAGCATTTCTCTAACTATTTTACCATAAATCCAATACTTATAAAAGCAGTGCAATTGAAAGCAGGTGCGACATAGTATGAGGGTTTCTCATCGTTCTAAGTGTACAGCTCAGCTCACTCAAATAATAAACCTTCTATTCCTATTCAGTCTTCTACTTTTCTTAAAGATAGGCCACTGAATTGTGCCAAATAATGTGTTGTCCCACTTGAACTAAAATGAGAACACTAAGCTGATTTTCCTAGTGAACTGTGCTGTACTTGTACGACTTCTACATTAAAAACAGACATTATCTATAAAAAAAAAGAAATGACAACTTTCTAAAGTCAGCATTGTTTCCAATTTCTTATATTACTGGTGAAGTCTTAAAGGATAATATACTTGAGATTAAAACTTTAAAAGAATATTATTACCATGATGTAAATATACCCACCCACATGACTGTATATGATCAGGTAATTGCGTACATACATATATTCACTCTGCCAAATTCTGCACCGTCACTATTACTTATATTTGATCTGATAGCTGGAAGACACTCCTTAAACTATTTTCTTTAAAATGGTAAACAGTAGACAGTATCACTCTTTACACTCATTAAAGATTACAAGTTGCTAACAAAACTTTTACCAGATTCATGTTTTGCTAACTTAAAAGAAAGAACAAGATAAAAGGGTAACTTGCATTTCATTATGTTGAATTGTAACTGTGACAAAGAAAAACAAAGAAGATAAGGCAGAGGTTTACACAGTAAATCTGGTGATAGCTGAACTTTTTGAGATAAAATAAAGGCTATAAATCAACTTGAAATAGTTGGAAGTATTAAAAAGATCAGGTAACTTTCTGGTGTCTTTCATTTTTCCCACATCACATTATCTATTTTCATAATAATCTTTTATATTTGGCTCGTGGCTGGTATCAAGGACTAAAATGAGGAGTGACATTAAGAACAGCTTTTTTCTTTAAAATCTGACTTGCCAAGGAATGGAATTGTCACCCAAATTCATAAAGGCAGTTCTGAGATCTGTATGTAACTTTGAAGTGCCAAGAGGCCAGAATAATGAAACCAGATTGTTTTAAGTCTGATTGTCAGTACTCGCACTGGACAAACATATATACTCTGAACTGTACAAAATCTGTGACTGCAATTCAGTTCTGGAATGGTATTTGCCATGGAAATATAACAGAGAATGAAACTCTTCACTAAGTTTCAGGTTGGCAATGTCACCACAAAACAAGTGGTTACAAAGAACAACAAATGACAAAGTCTCATTTCCTATTCTGATTCCTATTCCTGATTTGTGTCAGATTTACATATTCCCTCTCCCAGTTTGCCCAACTAAACCCACTTGTGTCCCCTCTACATCTCACCTCACAGTAGCCTCAGCTAGCCTTCACATCTTCTAATTTCCTCCTGAGCAAGAGCCACAAATCAGGCTGGTTTTGAGGTAAGGATGTACTTACTCAAGATCCCATCAAGCGCAATGGATAACTGTTGAATTCCTATTTGAGCTTTCCCCCTAACAATCTCAAGCTTTCCTTAACATCCTTAACATCCACCTGACAACTTTATGAAATTTGTATGAAATTATATATTTTTTGAGAGATTTATCTCTCTTTAAAATGCATCGGAAACTGGCCACAGGGGTTCAGCAAGGGTGGGGAGAGAAGAACAAGCGACAGTCATTATGATTAGATAAGGTTTCAAAGCAGGTTAAAAATGAAAGGCATTTTTGTTAGATACGAAGTAAATGGACATAACCAGACATTTTGAAATTATAATTTTGGGAGATTCCAGTTCAGCAAATCCAAATGTCCCATTTCAGTATGTCCAATTGCTTCATGTCAAACAAAAATTGATGCATTTTCAGCTTGGTTTCCTGCAATCCATCTGCATCTCGGAGATACTCACTGAAGTTGTGTGAAAACCTTTATATAAACTAATTCACCACAGGGGAAAAAAAAAGGTATTGTTGATTTTCCCTGGATAAGAGTAGCTTTAGATGAGAAATTCTGGAGTATCAAAAACCACTTTTCACTGTTTAAAGCTGGGCTGGCTATTAAATAGATGACAGATGCTCTTTGTTAACCCCCTCCCTCCCCAAAAAGGTGGGGGGGAAGAGAAAAGGGAAAGAGACTTATGGGTTGGAAAAGTTAAAACAGCTTTAATCTAACTACAATAATAATGTATAATAAATATAGAAAAAATAATAAAACATATACAAATATATACAAAACCAATATTGAGCTCCCCCCTCCCCCATGACAATTACATCAACCAGATGCTGTGAGGCATGCCTCTGGAAAAGTCCCAGACTGTACTCAGCAGCAGGCAGGAGCTGGATTCTGGAATGCACAGATCGGGATCAAAGGCAGAAGGCCATAGAAGAAGAAGAGAGAGTGACCCTCATGATCCCTCAGCTTTATACCAAGTATGAAGCACATGGGATGGAATACTCCATTTAGTCAGTTTTGGGTCACCTGTCCAACCTGCTCCTCCCCACCGCAGGGTCGCAGGTGTGACCACTTTTTCTGCTCTTTCAGTTCTGGCGCATAAGAAAGTCAGCAGAAGCAAGCATCGACCTTGGTCTCCATAGGAATAACTATAAGCAAGAGCCTTTCTGCATACCATTCCTACTGATGTTCCAGCACTAACTATAAACATCGAGCCTTATCACTGCTAGAATCAGACACTGTCTGGAAAAAAATGCAGTTAATTTCAGAGAGTGCAGCTTCTCAGAAGAGGCTTAACTCAAAAATAAAGTTACTGAAAGAAAATTGGTTCTGTCCTAGCCCAAACCAGGACACCACTCAAAATCAAAAGCCCACCCCCTGACATTTAATCATATATTTTACTAGGAAAACAGTCTATAAGGAAGCACTTCTAAGTATACCTCTAACAATGCCTTAACTGATTGTAAATGTTCTGTAGAAAGATGCTATTGAAAACTGCCTCATTTGAAGAGATAAAGTGGAGATGCCTGATTTTACCCATAGGTTTCTGTGGAACAGAGCATGGGGTTCATTAATGTAAGCTCTGTCCAGTGCCAGCATGACCAACAGGCTGGCAGGACCCCAGCAGATGCCTCCATGCACATACACAAACTGGGCGCCAGTGCTGAAGTCTCCACTGCATGCTCTGAGCACAGCTTTGCTGGCCCGCATGAGAGGTGACTAGGAGAGCTGTAACCCCCGACTTCACACCTTTCTGGCCCTGGGCCTCCCTGAGGGTATAGAGAAGATTTCTGTGAAACTGGTAGAAACCAATTTCTGTGGGCTGCTGCCCATGGAATAATGGAGAGGACAAGAATCCATGGAGCAAACACTTATCAGTAAGGGTTTGCAAAAACAGGCGCTCAATTTCAAAAGGAAATAATCAGGTTTGGGCTTTTTTTTTTTTTTTTTTTACATATAGTTCTGGATGAAGCACTGAATGAAGGGTCTCATCCTCACAAGTGTAAGAATGATGGGGGATTCTTTTCAGCTTGTACCACATAACCCTAAGGTGCACCACCAAAGTGACTCATGGATCAGTGGGGAAAGGAAGACATGGTTACGTGTTGGCACATGCACACCAAACACAGAGGAAACTCTCCATTGGGAACCTACAAAAAACCTAGTGCAGCTACACCGAGCAAAATTTGACTATTTTAAAGGAATACTGGGTATTATTAAGCAATCTTTAGAATGCTGCTCCTCTCTGGGGCACGCTACTGAAGAAAACACAGCATGGTAATATGAAAACATATGCCAGCGACCTTCACTGTTCACAGATTTTAAAGAACAGAAGGGCTTAGACTATGATGATCTCAATATAACCATCTAGTCGGATGCCTGGAATAATACAGAATATAGGATTTCACCCAATAATTTACTCAACAAGCCCTTAACTTAAAGTGGGCTTTTTGATGTAAAACCTTCAAGTGAAGAATGAATCGCATCTGTAAGGAAGTTACTCCTCTCTGCCCAAAATTTGTCCTTTATTTCTAGGTCCAAAGTTTTCTTGCTTTCTGCTTCCAGCCACGTACACGTGCAATATATCAGCTCTTAAATAATTATCTAGTTTTGTTAATCTCTACTTTACATCAAATAAAACACAAGAGGAAGTAAAAAAATAGCTGCAATATGCACATTACCACACACTTAATCTCATGTCTAGTGTTATACAAAGTACGAGATAACGATCTTGAATAGAACACCATTGTCTACCGCAATTGTCATTGCTTGAATAGTGAGTTTAGTTTGCCAGTACTAGAAGGATTAAGCCTAGGTAAAGCACATATTCAAGGAAGCGATGCCCAACAGAGGTTGTTTCCCCATTTGTCAGGGAGCGCTTATGGAACAAAGTGGACCGAAATGACACTTGCTGCACTCCGTACTTTCGCAGTTTCAGCAGATTTTTCTCAACAGGTTATGTAAGTCTGGTGGATTTGTCTCTCTTTTTTTCAAAGCATGTTTGAGAGCCAAATGATTTGACTTATGCAAAAAGCTTTGCTTTAATAAGTCGTTCTACTGCCAGATAATTTTCTTTATAAAATAACGGTACATTTTTAAAAAATAAATTTGCTTCTCTGGCCATAACTATGGAATAGAAGCTCAGACCAGTGCTGCGTGTCAGTTATTGGAAGAGTGCGGTGGAGATGCTGAGGGTCTTGGCAAACTGAATCTGTGTTTTATAAACTAAAAACTTGTACACAGTGAAACATTATACCAGAAAAGTCCCTACTGATTAGGACACTGATGTATTCTTCAGGAGAAGGCCCTGGCAGACACATTTTCCCAGAAGCCTTCAGTTTTAGTATCATAACACAGTAACAATGGTGGAATAAGCTTCTTTTTAAGAAAGATTCATACTTCATCGATAAAGAAGAAATGGTGAAGCTCAGAGGAGCAGTGTGTAGAGAGATGAACAGGGTATTTGTTATGTGTCTTAAAAATGCCATTTCAGCATACAAGGTAGGGAAACAAGTAGTATGGGAATACGGTTGCACCAGTTTGCATGAGCAGTGCAAGAGGGAAAGGGAAGACGACAGTTTTATGCTGTTTCTCAATGAGGGGTCATTCTCCATCACCTCTGATGGAGGACACTAACCAAAGACTGTGGCTGGCAGTGAAATCTTCAGCCAGGTTTGCAAGACTAAATAGCACACATGAAGAGAGCAATGCAAGGCAAAACAGAGCTCTGTGTGGGACACCGGCTGAGCTGAGCTAGTAGAATTCATAGTGTAAACATAAAATTTCAGGAAAATATAATTTTACCATGTTCATCAACACACCAAGAACAGCAACAGGAACACAGTTACATCCACGTCTACATCATCTTTTACTAAAGCCTCAAGCCACTCCTGGCAGCTGCTCTGCAGAAGGTAGTATTACTAGACTAAAGACAGCCGCTTCATAATTTAGACATACACAGACACTGGTACTGGGTCCCCTGATCAGGTCATCTGGCTGAGAATCAACAGGCTACTGTTGCTTTGTTTCTAACCAGTTCCTGACTGCAGTCTAGCTATTTAGTCTTTTACCACCTGGTTTGTATTTGATTTGCAAAAATAAAAATAAACAATCTCCCCCAAGGAACAACAAGAATATTGCACAGTATGCAATTCATGACCAAAGAGGCTAGGAGCTAAGGCAATACATTCTCTGGTACCTAAACCACAGGTCACATTGGTTTCCAGCTAAGCCAATATTTCTGGTTTGAAGCATCTGCTGAACTCTCTCAAACAATAAGGAAGATTTGTTCCATCACTGAAACAGAAACCCAAATTTAAGAACGGCTGTGTAAATAAAGTGGAAGTTCATTCAAAACCAATGACCCAGAGGCCAGCTATTTCTGGAATATAAAGAAAATTAACCTGGGAAGAAGTCTTAAAGTTTGAAGCTATAATTCTACTGATTTCCTTCAATATGAATGTATATACAGGAATAAAAATGTCTCTGAAATATACCATTTGAAGAATGAAAATTTTTTTCAGCTGTTTCTCTGTGGATAGAAATAATTTTTTACTTTATTATTAACTTTAAAAGCTGGGATTAGTATTTTTTTCCCTACTAGATAATAAGGTATGTTTTATTGAATATAATCATATATAATACTGTAATATCAAAAGTATTTTGTAAATAAATCCATCCATTGTAACATTTTATGGATATTTCATATCTTATAATTCCAATTTATCCACTTCTAATTAAATTTGGGATTAGGTCTTCCTGCACAATTAAGCTTTAGGCTTTAAGTAGAATCTATATTCCAAATGTCTGCTTAAATTTGCTCATAGAGCATGTTTGCTTAAAAATACAACTCATCCATCAAGCAAAACTGAATAACTGCATTTCAAAACTCTGTGTAGAACTTAAAAACTCACACGAGTTCAGGGTTACCTGAATCTCATTGAAATTTGATTACCATTATGTTCCTTAGCACTCTTAAGGGTGGTGATGGAAACCTGAAAAGAATCAAATAGGCACTTACCATCTCTCTCGAGAAAGTAAGTAGCAATCATCTTTCATTCCTCTTGCAAGCTGTACTATATACTATTAACTATGATCTCTGCTGGCAGTAGGGAGATGGGAAGAGGAATAAATGCTTCTGTTGATGCCTATATTTTTATGTCCCAAACAGCTGCACATCTGGTTCCCCACCTACTGATTCCAATTCCCACTTAGCCAATCTGTACAGAAAAATATATTTTCTGGCAATGGCTGCATTTATTTCCACATTGCATATCAGAAAAATAATAATACAATATCCTGCCTCATTCACCTCTCTTCTATTCTAGAAAACACTATCATGAAGCACCTGGTCTTTAGTTTAAATTTTGCCCTTTGGATCTGCCTCCTCCCTCTTCTTTGCCTTTGCTATCCATATGGACCATGATCAGCATCTCACCTCTCCATTTTCTAATAGAACATCTAAGTGCCTTGATAAGTCTATCACCTCTGCACACCGATCTCCTACGTAAAGTAGGAATTTATTCCTCTTCGGTCAAGTGATCACAGCTGAATAAAATGAGGGGTTTTTTCCAGTCAGACTGTTCCAAAAAGACTTCTAGTCATGTATTCTTCCCTCTGGCAGAAGGCTTGGGAAGAGACAGCATAGGTACAGACAACAATTCTGTGTGCAAAAGGCCCCATTGTTCAAGCAGGTGAGAGACATTCAATACCAAAAATGACTAGATTGCTTTCTTGCACCCTTCCAGGCACTGTGCCTCCACCACCGCTCCTCAGGTGCCGAATTCCTGCCAGCAGAATGTCCTCATTCATGACTGTTGCAAGTACAAACAGGATTCACAAAATAAAGGGATCCATAACTGAACCTAATCCCCAAACTGTGGCAGAAGCCATTTGAGAGTAATTCCTTATCTGTCAGGGCCGTGTTCCACTTCCTCTGCACATTCCCCACCAAAAAGAGCAGAGATGAGTAGAGTAGATCAGTTGTGGGAAGCTGCTGGCATAGAAAGAAGCTCCAGCTGAGCTTCTAATAGAAACGACCTGCCCCTTGGTTATGACAGAATAGAATTTCTCACTATATTCCCTCAATACTACTTACAAGACACGAGATTTTCAATGTCATGTTAAAAAAGAGAAGGCAATTAAGAAGTATAAATGCATATGAAGAAGGTTAAAAATAAAAGATGCCTTTTTTTTAACTGGTACGTCAGCACTTTGGTGGATTAGGAAAACAAATCATATACAAACAAGATTCAAAATGTGATGGAAAAGACAGAAATAGAAAGCAATTTATTAGTGGGAAAGAAATTCCTTCTGCTCTCATTGATCAATGTATTGCTGACCTATAAACGTCACAACACAGGTTTCCAAAGAAAGTACCAAGCACGACTAGGATGAATCCTTTCCCCTCTCTCCACTAGTTTTATAAAAGCCATGCAGGGCATGTTGAAAGTTAGAATTCCATAACCTGCTACTCTTCAAAGCAAAATAGCCAAAGACAGGTTTGTTTGTATTCTACAGCACTCAAAAAGTAACAATAGTAAAATGCTCTGTGTTGTGTCTAAGACTTTACTAAAAGTTGATTCTATGCATTAGCCCAGTTTTGAACATAAAAGCTAAATCAGCTACCAGAAATAGCAATGCATCTTTTTTGGCATGATGACATGATTTGAGAGGATAACTGTACCTTGCACTATGATCCCATCAAATCTTACCAACACAACCGGGATGGACCAGCGTGGTACTTGCATGGTAAGCTTCCAGGTTAAAAAAGGTGCTGCTAGTCCACAACTGATGATGGAGCAAATGATATGCTCCACTCTTTAAATCAATACCAAACTATCAAGGCATGAAAGTAACAGACACTGTGTTTATTAGAGAGGACAACTCATTGAATTGAGTATCACAGCACTTTGAGCTGTCATGGTTAGGCAAAGATTGTTTGGGGGGACTTAAAAGGAAGCTCCTATGCCCTGGCAGTCATCAAAAAGATGGTGGAATTTCAGCTACAACTAAGAATGAAAAGTAACAAACAAGCAGATATGCTGTCTAACAAGATTCACCCTGCAGTCTCAGTGGGATACAGTATTTTCTTCAAGCTCTCTCCTGAACTGTTGTGTAATGTTGCTATACAGTATCAAATACTTACCACATTCCACCCCAGGGGTGGCTCCATTTCAGTGCTGGGTGAAGTGATCCTTCTTTAAACATTACTTAGCTCACAGGAGTCCTGTGAAACTTAATTAAATTAATGCCTGTAAAGTGCTTTGAGGTTCTCAGATGAAAGGTGCTATAGAAATCTGAAGTACTATTAGTGTTTCTAAGGATGGGTGAAGCAATTTAGATAAACTAAAAACCTACGTAAATCTCCCCTCAAAGTAAAAGTTTTTTGCAGTTGCAGTTAACCTATTTTTTAGATTTGTTTTCATTTTTAAGATGTTTACAACACCTGACTTCACCTTCAATTGGAATAACCATTTCACAACTAGACAAGAGAAAATATACTAATGACTCATTCATTTTCTGCCTCTTAACTTTACTTCTGCTTAAAAGCAATATTTCATGCTCTCGAAGATCATAGCCATCTTTTTATCTGTGCTCCACTACACAGGCAACTTTATTAGATAAAAAATAACCAACTGTTACTGGAGAGTTAGCTCCAGTCTCTAACTACATTGAGCAACAACAACAAAAAGCTGAAATGAAAATGGAAGCTGTAAGTACAATCTTGATTCTACACACAGGAGAAACAATAGCTTTCAGAGAATAAACAATAGCTTGGAGAGATGAGATTTTCTCCTCAGTCTCCGTGACTGCCTTTGGAATAATACAGTTGTCTGCATGACCAAACTAGGACACTCAGAGATCTTATTTCTTAAAGAAAAATAAAAAAATTCAAAAGAGGATAAGCAAAGTGCTCTGTTACCATGCAAACAGAGGGCAGCCTTTTATGTGACATGTAGCTGAAGAGTACATAAGAAATGCATTTCTAAAAAGTATAAACACATAGCATTATTAAAATCAGGTTGCAACACATAAAACATATCAAATAGAAGGCAATTAAATCCCAGAAAACTCATGAAAATGCTTGTTCTCACGAAATTCCCAGCTTAGTTTCCAAATGAAAACAATATGAATAAATATCCTAAAGAGAAAAACTGCAGGAACTGAGTTTTCAATTCCTTTGAGATTTGCCCCTCACCATTTATTTCCTTTGCAGTCTGGAACTGAAGAGAGGAATTCTGCAACTTTGTCACCTGCAAGAGAGTACCAAGGGATGTGGGTACATAAAACGGTATGGCTACTCCACTTCAGTATCACTTTATTCAATGCAGACTGAAAGGAATTTTTATTGATTCAGTGCACTTTGGGGGTTTGGCATCTAGTTACAGGCTGTATAACACTACTGTGAGAAATGATTTTTAACCTTGAGCATGCATGACTGCTTATGACTACTTTAAGGTTATGAGGTAACTATATAGGAACAGAGAAGGCCGTGGTGAAGAGGAAGGAAGTCTCAATCTTTGCCCTATATATATTCACTATAATTGCCATCTGCATATAAAAATGTATGCATGGTTTCACTAAAAACACATAGGATATATATGTGTTTGTTTGAGAACACAGTAACATCAAACAAAAGAATACCTCACATGAGGCAATAGAGTATAAAGCATCCAATGTTTCCCAAATATGAAAGCACAATTTGGTGATCAAATAAACACCCATCAGCCTAAAGACTGATCAAAATACAGTGAGAGTTCTACTTCAATGCCACAATAAAGTTGAAATCCAGTGACTGTACTAGAGCATATATGTATACACACAGAATCGCCTGTGTTGCCTACCACTATGGACAAGGAACCATCCACAGAGAGATTTCCATTCATTCAGAGAAGCCAAAAACCCACCTGGGACATTCCCTCACTTAAGACTGCACATGATCACTACGTATTTTCTTTCAAATGCCTATCCATCTCTTTTTCGAAAACTGTATCAGTTGCTTCTCTGTTGTCTTCTCTCAGGAAGCTGTACAATATTAATAACCATCTTTGTACAACAGCAAATCCTCCTCTATTCCTAGCATATACAGCACTTCTCAAATTTTGTCCACACGTCCTTGTTTTCTGCGCCAGACTCTAGTTCAAAAAACCTTCAGAGACTCACTCTTTCAATTCCCTTAAAAATTACACACATTTTAAGTGGAATCCCTCTTACTTCAGTAGGATCTCCCTTTTTCCTAAAGAACTCAGACCTAGTTATTTTGCATATCCAAACCCCATGTATTACTGTATTATTCTAGCTATCCTTTGCTCTGCTGTAACTTTTCTTACTGTATTTTTCCCTCTTTTAAAATAATATGCATTCCTTACACAGGCCTAGAATTATTTCCCACAGCCATTCCTGAAGTCTTAAACAGTGATTTTTGCAGTTTAATACAAACAGTATTTACACAATGCCTTCCATCCAAAAAGCTTGAAGAACTTAACACTTTACGTCAAGGTTTACCATATCTCCATGAACTGCCTCTTTAATTACAACTCTCTTCCTCTGGGCAAGTAAGACTACATCCATGTTACAGAACCAGAATCTAATGCAGCAGGGACCAGAAAAGCCTATGGGCACAACTTCACCCTTGGTCGAAGCTCATCTAAGTATGGGCTGCAGACAAGAACAAAGGCCTGCCCTTCCTCCTCCTCCCTTCTTTCGGGTCCTTGCGAAGAGGGCTCACGCAGTCAAATCAGAGAAAGGTTCCAGCTGAAAACAGAACTCTCTTCTTTTGCCAGGTTCCTAACTGTCTCTGAGCTCAGCTGACCATCCCACCGTGCAGGCACTGGTGGTGTCACCACAAGGCAGGGAAAGCACAGGGTTCAGATGCAAGCACAGTTCCCACTCCTTTCAGCAAGAGTTTGAAACTTAAATATGATTTGGATAATTGTAAAACTGCAGCCGCAGTTTAGAGACAGGTAAGAGAGCTGCTCTATGGAGTCACTAATGTGCAATGGTGTAAAGCTTTGCTCCCACCCTAATCTCTGTCTTATCTCCTGTCTCTTACTCCAGCTGCTTGGTCCCGTTCCTTCCTTGCACTGGTGCTGAGGCCCATCAGACTTCACAACTGAATTAACACATAACCCCACACGAAGCTAAACCAGCAAAAAATTGTACATACATTTATTTTTCTGGTGGTTTAATGAACAAAGTACTAGCATATGGGCAAGGCAGGCAGGTGGGCTCCAGAGCTGGAGGCCAGGAGCAGGAGCAAGAATGGAGAACAATCTCCTCTTTCCAGGGAGTGATCCTGGACCAGCTCAGTCATCTCATGTAAATCCACACTAAAGGACTTCTCTAAAGGGCCACAGCTACCAAGTCCTGAGAAATATGTACTGCCCATCTAGTGCTGTACTCACAAACACTTTAGATGTTTATCTCAAATAGCCTTAAAGACCTTTTGTCTTGCTTATTGATTGCCAGTATTTGTCTACTTCCTATTTTTTCTCAATCTCTGAGTTTTTTATACCTTACAATTCACCTATTAAGCTCTATTGAGTGTTTACTGACTCCTACATTCCCCAGTTACCTAAACTCTGAATTGCACTGGGTATTAATCCCCTTCACCTTCCTTAACTGTTTCACCTTTCACCCAAATTCTTCAAAACATTTCTCATAGTACAAATGCTGTCCTCCTTTTAACTTCTCCTTCACTGAAAGAGGAATTCTCCCAGATTTGCTTTCTACTGATGATCAGGTCTTTCCTTAACACACCTCTGAATCGCCAGCCTCTCCCTTTGAGCTGGCTCTCAGCAGCCTTAGTTTGTTTTCTCTGCTAGGGAAGAAGGGCCA
Organism: Steatornis caripensis; assembly: GCA_013398225.1. Taxonomy (NCBI): domain Eukaryota; kingdom Metazoa; phylum Chordata; class Aves; order Caprimulgiformes; family Steatornithidae; genus Steatornis; species Steatornis caripensis. The sequence continues at coordinate 15,351 of VZSC01008604.1, read as the reverse complement.
GCTCTTTCCGAACCCAAGAATGGGCAGTAGTTGTGTGGTACCCACCGCAACAGAATCCCATCCCAAGCATAACACATACAAGTCAATGGAGACCATACAGCTACCAAATGATACATGTAGTGTAACAGAGAGCTGTCATAGTCCACCAGTTACCTCCATTATCAAGTGCGTTATAAGCATCACACCATAATTAAGTTTTAAATCGGATTTCACTTTTCTGTCTATTGGCTCTCCATCTTATATTCAGATCCAATTAGACTGTGTAATAGACAATGTTGAATGAAAAAACATATAAAAAGGGACAGAACAGGAGCTGAGCAATATCCTCAGTAGAAGGACCTGATCCCATGAGGTTCTGAGTGCCCAAAAGTCCAATGCTATTAAGGTGAGTGAGGGTATCAGCTGAGCAGTAAATAGATGTTCAGTCTGAACAACAGCAGGTCACCACTGATCCAAACAAGGTTTATGTGCCAGCTCTGCTCCCATGAAACTAGAGACTCAATAGAAATGCTTTTCCAGAAAACAGTAGATAATCCCTTGCTATATGGCATGATCATGCACACAAAATTAGCTTCAAAACCCCCTTGGTGTTCCTCCAGCTACGAGAGCCTGTGACCACCCTTAACTTTAAACTCTCGACCAGTACTACAGCATTAAAGAGAATTACACAATTGCATAAAGACAGACAGGCTTTTGCAGGTCTCTTCAGAGCATGAGATGTACATTTCTTTAAAATAAGAAATTCTTTAAAATAAGATATTTTTGGTGCAGGGACACAATATATTTTATAATTTTAGAACATTTTTAATATCAGGGCACACTTAGTTTACCATGCTTTCTTACACAAATGGTCATGCAAAGAATGAAACTCCCAAGGAGAATGTGGTCCCTACCTTTGGCTTAAGAAGCCTCCAAAACCAATTTTAATACATTACTACTAAGAGGACAAATTGGCTTTCTGTCAACAAAGAACACCAAGAAGTCGACTAGTCTTCTTACAAGATGGGCAAAGATGAAATGTGATGAATACGCAGCTGATGAAGGAAATGTATAGTGAAAACTCTTCAGGCTGGTACTCAGTCTGCTAGCAGAGGGCTCTGCCTTGCCAGCTGCCAGAGCTCAAACAAAGCCTTTGATGGAATCACAACTACCCTTGTCTCAGTTTCACAAAAAAAAGAGACTGTGGACAGTTTAATTATCACAGAACCATTACCATCAGCGGCAGTTTCATAATCTTAAAATGCTGCCATTCTCAAAAGCCATTTGCCTGAAAAAAATTCCTGAAAACACAAGAGACTGTCATACTGTCCAAACAATAGAGCAATTCTTATACAATCAGACGCCATAACTAATTGCTCAAAACAAAAACACCTCCTCCCCTTATTTTTAAACAAAGGGAACAAAGAATGTCAATTTTAGCCAGGGATATTAGATTTTAAAAGGAGTAAAAATATCCAAAAATCAAAACAGATGAACACTGTAGGCTTGCCTTTCTTTCATGCCTGTACGTTCACAAAACTGATTCTGTGTTGAAGGAATGAGTACATACACTGTTTGTGTCCCTAACAAATGCAATAAAAATTAATAAGTAATAAAAGCAAACTCTGTGGGAGCTTTTTTGGTCACTTTCACTTACAATTTCAAAGGAACTGCCTGCTTCATTCACATTCTATCTTATTTAGGTTAATCAAATGATATTTTATTTTTTCTTTGGTACCTATAAAGATTGTACCGATACCGTACCTATTAAGATAAGTGTTTCAATGTTCTTTCTTCTTACCATTACTCACAATTTCCTAATGCTGATATTTTGCCAGGAAGATGGAGGAAGCAGTTACAAATGCAAGTGATTTGTATGGGTGTGAGTGCCTTGACACACAGTTTTGGTCACTTACTAGTATAAATACTGAGCTGGCCCCAGGGCATCTTTGTGTCATTTTCCATTAATAGAAAAATATGAACTCCTTCTAACAAGTTGCTACTAAGCATTATTTCCTTGACTTCTCTTGAGTTAACTTTTCAAATATCTAATGTTTGTTATTAATTTTGTAGAGCATTTGGACGTCCTAAAACCCCTCACTAATCAAAGCAATATGTGCATTGGAGAACATTCTTTTTGTTAGTCTATACTGGTCGTATATCAATCATCTGACTTTACAGAGACTGAAGTAAGTTCAGCTTATTTTTCTTTTATGAGACAGATCCATATGTAACAATTATATATGCAAATAGTGCCCAAACACATGGTAGAAAAACTATACAAAGACATAGATGGCAAAATCCTCAGTCAGTTGACTTGAGTAGGGCCAGAATCACATTCCTTAAATTTTGGCTTAAGACATCCTGTTTGAAAAGGTAAAAGGAGTCCAAAACGATGGAGTTTATGAAGAGGAGGCTCAGAGGCTGGAATAAAAACACACTGCCAAAATAGGAAGAGACAAGCGAAAGACAGCTAGAGAGGAACTGCTGCAGGAAAAGCACAAGTAGAGCTGAAAGTCTGAAAGGACAATGTGAAAGCAATGAAGTGAGAGGACAAACATAGGTGAATCTGTCAGGAGATGGTAGTTAATGGGGGCAAATAAAACCAGTGGCTGTCAATAAAGGAAGTGATAAAAAAGATGATATATCTAGTTTGTAGTACATTTCATTAGACATAACTGAATGGGAAGAACATGGTTATTAGTCGTCAGAAGAGGTTCTGCACTAGCAGGGGGTTTTCAGGAGGTGCTATAAGCAGGTCAGTGGCATGTTTGATCTGAGCCTGAAGAGGGCATACTTCTCACTTCTGGTATCACAGTACCTGGAGTTGGGGTTAGTAGCATGGGGATTTTACAGGTCTGCATTGTACATATAGGGAATGCATGCGGCAAAGGTAAGCAGAACCAGCCCAAGGCTTGAAATACTCAACCAACAGGAGCAGACTACTGAAGAACAGCTTGTGCCTGGAGGCTGTGAGCACTGCAAGTAGCAGCTCCTGTTTTTAAAATGGCTGACCTAAATTAAGATTCAAAGAAACCCCTTGGAAAAAATCCAAAAGGACTTCTGCTGCTACAGGAGGGTCCTGGGATTTGGGGTCACCTAGTGCCCAAGAGAATGTTGCTCTGGCTGATCTGAAATGAGAACAAGGCAGAAAAGCTTTCTTTGCTTCATTCTTCTGAGCCAGCTGCTTTATCTGGAGTCTCTTAACCAGGAGCAAAAATGTGTAAGACGGTATATAAAAACACTTCAGTGGAGACCCATGGAAACAGGTTAACGTGACCAAGACATGACTTCCTTGATTTTAGCTAGATACTTTCTAGCTGCATCAGAAGAGGAAGAATGCTTCTTCCTCTTTCTTGAGTGCCTGCTTCCCCCTATACCCCCAAAACCCCCAGAAAACTAACACAAAGTCATTTGGGAAAGGTGCACTGTGCTGCGTACATTACCTTTATAGGACACATAACAGCCCACAAGGAATAACTTTCAAGATGGCTTTAACTCACATCCACATCCAAGTAAAGTTCTGCACAGTCGGTAATATGGGGAACTAAAAGTCACTTTAATGACATCTACTTCCATTGCCAGTCCAACTTTCAACTCTGCCCCTAGCAAAATAACCACGTCTAGAGCAAAATGTTTTAAACTCCATATAGATGTAAGGCCAGAAGAGAAAAAAAAGTCCCTTCACTTCCATAGAATCAGTTAGAGAAGGGATAAATTACAGAACAAATTCTAGAGATAACTAGGGTTCAAGTGAAGTGAAATGAACTAGTAAACCAGTAAGGTACTGCTGGCATCCTGCAAGACGTTTCTATGAAGTCTGCCTTTTTTTTTTTCCTTAGAAGAACACACAAAAAGGCTGTTTAAGCAGCATGCAGAGCCCTAACTAACCACGTTCTGAACACAGTCAAACACTTGGAGTCTCAGTGGCTGCCACCACGTGAACAGGGAGAGCAGACCGGTGCGGCAAGAGATCACCTAAGCATGCGGCAAAGCACTTAGATCTAGCAGCCACTGCATCAAGTGTCACCTGAAAGAGTCTTGGGATACTCTACTTGGCAGTTTAACTGGGTCTATGTTGTATCAGAAGGCACATAAATGTCTGTGTGCCTGTCTGTATGAGCATGCACAAGTGTCAGGGATAGACAACAAAGCTTGTCTTAATCCTTTACTAAATGCATAAACCTTTAAACTTTCTATAGAAGCTACAATACAATGCAGAGAATACCTCAACCACCCCATCAACAATGGATTTACGGAATGTAAAATAATATATTATCATATTGGTGAAATATAATTTATACTATCAGACTTCAGAATTCATATACATATTAGCTGAACGTATGGACAGGAGAAATAAAGATTATTTGGAAAGATACCACATTAAGTAATAGAACAAATGCATAAGAAATATGCATTTTTAGGAGGACTTAGCATAAAAAACTCACCACCATACATTGTCGACAGAACAGAAATGTATTTAACACTTCTTCGAACTTATATAAATAGTAAGCTTATTCTATGAAGATTTATTACACTAATTCCACTAGATCATTTATTTTAAATGAGGTATTTAAATCAATTCACAAATGGATTGTTCTATGCCAACTTGGATAGTTCACATGCACTGTACAAGGATTTTAACATAGTAGTCCTTTTGGGAGGGGAGGGGAAATAGCCATGTTTTCCCTTCCCCACAAGAAAAAGGCTTTTATATTAGAAATATAAATTGAAATCCAGGGTGACAGCTCACCTCTCCCTAAATCTAGGCATGTTTTTTTAAAAAGGCTATGAAATTATAAAGAGTTAGGAATTACATACAAAATAAAAACATGACAGAAAGAGAAGCTTTCATCTCTCATGGAAGCAAAGACTGTTTTTGTTGATACATATGGAAAAAATTAGGCCCAATTATATGTTGTGCTTTGGCACTGGGGTTTCAACTTCACCACAGGCTTATTTTTTTCACAGATATACTATTACAGCCAATTCTATCCTTGAACATTTGAACTCAAACCTTGTAACACAGGCATTTTTGTTGCTAGATTACTTGTACCCTGGGTGAAATGCTCTGTGTTACCGTTGTACTATATTTAGAGGTTAAAAAAGAGTTATCTGTATAGACTCCAGAGAACATATATTCAGAAAAACATAAGAAGCTTAAAACATCTTGTGAATAAAGCACACTTTACTGCGACGTTATTTCTCATTCTCTAATTTAGATTGTGAATTAGTCATTGAAATTGTGAGCTAAATATTCACTCAAATGAAATTTTTAATACAGGAAAATAATTTTATTTTATGTGATAAATCTTTGAATTAAGATAGCTGGTTTTGCATGTTAAAACGTGACATGATTACTGAGAGGAATAAATCTAGCTAATCCTTCAGGTCAGAAGTCTTGACTGATAAGAGAGGAAAATGTCAGGAGTTTCAGAACTTTTGCTACAACAGCCAGAGATGCTAATTTACTAGTGACTAATTGACTAGAGCCTGCAGACTGTTTAAATACGCCTGGTCACACGTTTACCAAGATAACACTGTTTCTAGCACAGACAATTGGATGCTCTCTTTCCCCTGAGACTGATCAAAGAAACAGAATATCCTTAGCCAGTGTGGGGTTGGAAAGTGTCTTTTCTGATTTCATAAATGCAGGATATGGAGGATTCACCCTTCCTTTACCCCCACAAATAAAAGACAACCCAGTTAAAGCCTACAGCCAGAACTTGTGGTCTCTATGTAAAAAGAAATACAAACACTAACATTTGTCCTCTGCACCTCCCTTTTCACCCCCAAATTAATGTAACTGTAAATATTTGGAATGAGACAAGTAAAGCCAAAACTTCTAAGAAAGATAAGGTGCAAAAAAATTGAAAATGCAAAGACTCATCTTCATGACTGAGTGACAAAAATAAAACCCTGCCACTCAGAAAAAAAAAAGGCTTCTATACTCCTTATAAACTCTATTTCATAGGGGTTGAAGCCAGAAGGGAATATCAGATCAAGTCATCTGACCATCTGCATATCAAAACCACTGAAATTAATCCAGGTACTTCTGTACTGATAATGCAAAAGCTTTCTGAAATGCATCTCATTTTCATATGAACCCAGCAAAAAATCAGAGTTTAACTATTAATTATCTTTTAACATAAGAAATCTTGACAAAAGACAGATTTTCAAATCCTCAAAATTCAAAACAACAAGTCAGGCTCCAATATTCATGACACCAACTTTAAAAATAAAAATCTTAAAAAATAGTATTAGGGTGTTTTCCTTTTGCTTTCTTATTCCTGAGCTTTTAATGGAAATCTTTCCACAACCATAATTTCTAGGAAAAAAATGGGTTTAATATGTAAGTTGACATACTTTTCAAATCTGTTGTATTCAAGAGCTGAAGGTCTTACTGAAGCATCAGATTTTGCATGACATACAACTGAGAGCTAACAACACCATCAGTAATTTAGGCACCAGGAATCCCTTTGCCAAAAAGCAAGAAAATGTAAGAGAGGAGTAGTTAACAAAAAGATGTGTTCCTATTCCTGAAGAGAAGCTTTATAAGGAATTTGGAAAAAAGGATTCTTGAAGCATTTTTTCAGGCCTGGAGCATTAAACACACAGAAAGAAAATAATTTTTGAGAAGGACTGTACACACCGGAACAGCATACACCAGAAAGAAGCAGCAGTGTGAAAGAAGGAAGCAAAGCAATGGGATTCTTGACAGCAGAGGACCAAGAAACTGAATGTGATGTGGTAAGAGAGCAAAGAATAGAGGTGGTCAGAGAAATGGGGGGAAATTTATCTTAGAAAAAGGTATCTGTATGTAACCAGGAGAGATGATGGAAGAGGAAGCCACGATGAAGAGAAGACCATAACAGTCAGGGGAATGACAGAAAGAACAAGAAGGGAAAAATAAAGTACAAGCGTGAGGTTTGCAGATGAAGATTGTTATGAGAATTCCATTAACTGTCACTGTAGGAAGGACAATTAATAATGCTTGAAAATAAGTGTTTTAAGTTTGTAATCAATGGTCTACTTCTAAAGGGTTTGAAAAAACAAATTTTCATTACAGTCCTTAAGCTTTTTTGGAAAAAGTGTAGTAGTTCACAAATCAAAACAGTCTGAAAAAGCAGTAGTCCTAACTAACCCATAAGCATCTCTGTGGCTAGGTCCTTATGTAAGTTTAATTATATTCTATTATTTGAACAGAGAACACAAAGACATAGCTATCTTAAAAATCTGCATTAAACAGATCTGTCTGAAATATCTATAAAGATCATTAGTCATATCTGGACTAAAGATGAAAGCTTCCCAAAGATCACAGGCATAAGGTAAAGGTGGCCAGGATGTCTATAAACTGGAAGAATGAAATGCCAGAGCGGTCAAGCCGTCAACCATTTATCTGTGGTATTTCCTAAACGCCAAATATACCCCGATATACAATGTCACCTAACTGAAATACTATAACAATAATTGGTTCTTCCTGTATTTAGACAAGAATGAACATTATACAGAGAAAATTGAAAGGGATGCTAAAACCAAATGTAAAGGACAAGGGAGAAATATTCAATGGAAACATAATGCATGTAGTGAATACTAATAACTTGAGCTATTGTGGCTTACAGGGAACAATAATGAAGTTTTCCACTTATGTAGCAAAGGCTGCTGCAGAACTAGGAAAGGATTCTTTTCAAATGGATTCATCTTTGATAACAACTACATGAACGTAACAGGAAAAATTTCTGCAGATTCAGATTGGTTTTAATTAAATCTTAAAATGACTAGAAGTTCTTCAAGAATCAGCTAATGTAGCCTAAATAAAGTTTACAATATCTCCTCACTTTAAAAATAATGGGAGGAAAACTGAAAGTGACTAAATGTACCCATGTTTGTCCAATATTTGGTGATGAAGACACCAAAACCAATTTTTCCTAATGCCTGAACAGGACATGTAACCAATTTTCTTTCTTGAAAATTAATATTGTGTGAGAATGTCAACAACAGAAATCATCAATATTATTAAGCAGAATATGGACTTAAATGGTTTATTTGAAATGAACCCCAGCCATCTTGAAAATACCAAAGATGCTTTTGTGAATACAGTGCCCCTGCCAGTCTTTCACAGGAAAATACTGCTACTGTTGATATCTACATACTCGACACTATGGATAATCACATTCTGATAAGATCATGTTGTCTGGGCACTGCAAAATTACATAGTTCTGTAGTTAGCTACACACTTCTCATTACATGTACAAAGGCAGAGTAAGCTGCAAATTCTGAAGGAACATGGACCTTTCTTTCAGAGTAATACTGTGCTATCAGCAGGCTGATGATGCCACATTTTCTCTGGATTATCCAAATCAAATTTGTAACTACAACCAGAGTTTCATAAACCAATCTGGATATAAACTTTCTGGTAAGATTTTAGAGCTGGTGTTCATAAACAGCAGAGTAAGTATTAGATGAGAAGAGGAAAAAAAAATCCCAAAGATACAGTCTTTTAATATATATACTATTTCCAATTTTCTTATATTCCAATTTTCCTGTTTCTTAAAAACTCTATTAAGGAGTTTATATTTCCATAAAATTTTGGCTATCCTAAATCAGAAATAAAAAAGTTATCCCAAATGAAGAAATAACTACATGAAGACAAAATTATTCAAATTAATTGTTATTATGTATTTGGTCTGGTACACCAAATTTTAAAGAAAACAGCAACTGATGTTATGAAGTTTCCTCTCCAGCCTTACAAATTATTTTAGAATATAAAGCAGAAAAACATACATATTTTTGTGGAACTATTTTCTCACTAACTAAAAATGGGATAGCACAGTAATAAGTTAAAAAAAATCAGTAATGCATCCTTTAAAGGTGGGCACTCACATTGGAGTAGCCACATTTTCTTACAGCGCTGGTTATTGATTCAGTGGTATCTGAAAAAAATAATGCCTTTTTACATTTTATGTTTCCTGCAGGGTTTCCTAGGATAGCTTCTCATGAATGACACTTCATTTAGTAAGAGACCAAACTTTCTCACAGTAGTTTTACAACGCACAATGAGAATGATTCTGAGACTGCAGAAGCCTAAGCTAGTAAATCTACGTAGTGCTATGGAGTCCTATGTACATTTACCAGAGTAGTATATTTAACACAGTGGCTATGCGAGTAGCATAACTGTCTTCACATGCCACTTCCACTTTTGGAGTCAAAGGGGTTTTTTTCATTAAAGAAAAAAATCTTCCTATGCTGTTCACATGATGAAATTAAGCCTCAAATAAACCTCACACTACCGCCACAGACATGGAGCAGTGATCCACTGACTGGATTAGCCATATGCATCTGGGTTCATTCAGGAAGGTTAAAGTGATTAAGGAAAAAAGGTTCAAAGAGAAATGCATCAAATAACATTTGCTACACCTTGTGAGGGGAGTATTTTTAGCACCCTGGTGGCATACCCTACCATCATCTTAATTCCAGGAGGAGATCCTACACAAGGACAACTATCCAATTCTGGCTTATGTGCTTTATTTCTCATTCTTATATAAATTCACTCTCACTTTCTTAAGCACCCCATATACACAAGCACTGTGGAAACAATTCACTGCAAACCTTTTCCTTTCCTCTGTCTCTGCAGAGAACTATGCAGGCCACAGTTATACAGAAAAACAGTCTATGAGTCAAAAAGACTGTCTGGGGAAATACAAAGTAGGTGACAGATTTGTAATACAATATTGAACTTGTATACATGAATGTAGGAGCATACAGGTTAAATTATGGCCTGATGGTTTTCCCATGTCAGTGAAATACAGGCAGTCATTTTGACCTTTTAAAAGTTGCTCATTGGTACTCTGGTGCTGAAAAGCAATCATTAACAATTATTTTCTGTAGTAAACAGATGGCTCACCTTTGCAAAGGAGCTCTCCAGTGTTCAAGGGCATGGATAATGACTCCTAGATTTCCTTATGTCTCACCTGCTGGTCATGAGGTAAGGAAAAAGGAGAAATAACTACAGTGACCCTAACTCTGTCTAGACTCTTGCTGTTACACCACCTTTTGGGCACAGAACAAGTGAATGTGATTTATGACAGCTATTAGGAGAATGATTTTGAACATTACAGAGAAGCAAAAAGACCTATACTGCTCACGGATGTTAGTTCATCTAAATCTCTGTTAAGCAATCCAGGAAAGTCACACATTTTTATTGGACACATCTTTTGGAGTTTTGCCCAAGTAGCATTACCTCTTTTTGGGTTGAGTGGGAAGCTAAAATTTAGTGTCTTTAGGCTATCTAGGGTACAAAGAGAAAATTATGAGAAAGTCGCATGTTTCTTTGAAGCGACTTGCCACCAAAAAGGTTATTTGCCTTTCCCTCAGAATTGGGCATGATCTTAGCTCACTCTCGCTTTCTTCTGAGGCTGTGTTTTCTCAGTTTTGTGTCCCGTGATTCTGCACATGCTCAGTTTATTAAATCTTTCTGCCTCTTTCATGCATTTCCACAGAGAGTGTGAAGGCTTACCAAGAGTTTTGATGGACAACTCTGTGAAGATGTGGCACCAAGGACAAACTACAAATCTCCCAAGGGTTCTCAGTGCTCTTTGGGATTGCTTGCTTGTGCCAACCTCATCGCCACTGATGGTGCCACCAATACCAGAATTAGGCTTCATGTGCTGAAGTCACATTCATTTACTTGCTCAGACATACATGTAAACAATACTCAAGAAAACCCCTCAGTCCACATATGCTTTGCTGTGAGTTAACATTAAGTGGCAAAATACATCTGTATTTTGGCTGAAAACAGCTTCCTCCCATCCCAGTTGACTCCACAGAAGTTTTACTGCTTCTTACGCCAAGTAAAGTCTTAAATTGCAATGTAATAGTGCTGTCATTAAAAAAAACAACAAAGCGATTGTTTTAGGACTTCAGTTTTTGATTGGATTCGGAGAAAATATTGTTGAGGAAATTAACACATAGATAATATTTTTTTGGCAAAATAAAAAGAAATATAATTATCCTAATTTCACAAGAGTTTCAATAAAATTGGACACTTACCATTCACTCTGCACCATGTAGCTACAAAATGTAGCACTTGCTGTCAACAAGATGATGCCCATAGTTCAGACTGAAATCACCACAGACAACTTAATGGCCCAACTCGTAAGATACTTTCTGTCTTCAGAGCTGTTCACTGAAGCTCACATCCTCTCACAATAAAAAATTGAAAATATTGCAGCAGTTTTTAGCTACTAGCCAAATACTATGATTTCACTGATATTTACTGAAACCTGAACCTACAGAGGAGGCTGTTTTGGGAATTTACAGCAAGTGACAGATTACATATGTCTTATTTTAAAATGAGTACTTTTGATGTTTAGTATCAATAATATATTTTTCAAAAAAAGCAGAAGCAACATTTTGGTCATGGATTTACTAATTCTTTGAAGTAGAAAACCTCCCTTTTTAAAGCTGATGCTACCCATTTGGTGTGGCACTAGTACAACACTACTTAACTAATCATTTAATTTTAATGATGCAAAGAAAATACAACAAGGCTGTCCTTACAGTCCTCATTACTACTAAAGGGATCTAAGGGTATAGACTTCAGAATATATTAATCCCGTACTCTGTAAACCATAAATTCAATTTGTAAGCTATATATTCATACTTAGATTAATATATTTTAGAGAAATTAATTCTTCTTAGTGACAGGTGTACTAAATACTTCATTCCTGTTTGTACTACCTGCTATCCTAATTATGATTTATTCCAGCAATTAATTTTAATACTTTGATGTAAGATTACTGTTGAGTAGCAAATAGAAGTGAGATTTAACAGTATATATTTTTATCATTCTCAAGAAGTTAATATCAACAAGTCTATCTATCTCAATGTCATGGTTTAAGGTTACGTAAATAAAAAAATATTCCCCTATTCCAGCCAGCAAGTGTCCAAGCTAGATGTAACAGCAGAATTTTAACCATGGTACTTTTTGAATCTCATGGTTTATTGTCCCAACTTAGGTATTTTTCTACATACTAAATATTCCATGTCTCTCTGTTTTCTAGATTTAAGTTGTATTTACATCTACACACAAAAGGACAAGTTTAAACATTCTAAAAACCGAAATTAGATCGTTAGGAATTACTGAGGCTATAAAAAAAACCCCCTATGCCCCAAATATGGAGTTTTATAGGCTTGGTCTAAATTCTTCTCTGAAGAATTATTAAAATAATTGTCTTACTTGCAAGTTTCCTCTTTCCAGGAGGAGCTCGAATATGCTATTAAAAATCAGCAGGCTAATTATTAACTATAATATTCAAGACTGACATTAACAACCATATCATTCAAGATTGACATTCTTAAAGTAGGTTTGCCTTTTCTGAGGTTTCTTTTAACCTGTCAGAGAAAGAAATCATGGGTTCTGGTTCATTTCACTGCAAGTGTATAGAAGCCGCATTATTTCACTGTCCACCGGTACAGATTTCTTTTTCTCTTACGTTCTATTTATAAATGAAAACAGATGAACTCAATAAAACATAAGCTCACAGAATTATGGCTTCCTTTATTCTAGTGGTAAAGAAGTTTATACATAATTGGCACATAATTTTATCCAGTGATTTAAACTTTTTCTTGAACTTGAGAAATTAACCACTGATTAAGAACCTGATGGTTTCATTTCAGTGCAACCCATCATATTTCCTCATGCAAGTAAATGTAGATTGACTAAATAGCACTGACCTCCTACACTGCCTGATGCTCAGGAAAGCTTCCCTACTTCAGTCTCAAGCCTAAAGTGCAGACCAGTACAGTGGACCAAGACAACCAGTAGCTTATCAGTAATAAAGGATGGCTTAAGAAAATGGAGGCCAAATTTTCCTTTCACATTAATGATATCAGGAAATAGAATTCCATTTAATGGTGAGCAGAACTTTGCCTTCTGTTTTGCCAATACAGTATTAGTGAAACCTACCTCTCTATACATTTCCTAAGTTATATGTCAAGTTTTATTTGAGGTATAAAAGCTTAACATTTTGGTTTCCTGCCAGCACTCAGAGAGCAAAAACTGCTTTGTATTTTCATTTAGTTATTTCTGGGTCAAACAATCAATTATCAAACCTTGTATAAGCAACTAATACATGCCAATTCTAAAAAGTGACTGACACAAATATATGGCAGTGAAGTGTGTTTTTGAGATGTAATAAAGCAAAAGGCAAACACGAAAGGTCCTCCACACTAGCTCCAGAACATGGGCCAGACCTTCAGATCACATAAAATCAGCACAAGTCCATTGACTTTAGTAGAATGGCACTGATTTTACATGCAATGAGTTTCTGGCTTTTTTAGTAAAGGCACTATTTCTTTCAAAGCATTATACCACAATAATAGACAACACACTAATAATGTTAAAGTTTCATTTGTGAGGGTGACAAAGCACTGGAACAGGCCGCCCAGAGAGGTTGTGGAGTCTGCTTCTCTGGAGATATTCAAAACCCGCCTGGGGTTTGTGTTCCCGTGCAACCTGCTCTAGGTTAGCCTGCTTTAGCAGGGGGGTTGGATTAGGTATCTCCAGAGGTCCCTTCCAACCCCTACCATTCTGTGATTCTACGATTTACCAGCTTCAGTTTTATCCAGCAATTGACTCCATTACACGGTGGGGGCGTTGGGTTGGGGACTATGATCCAGCTCACCTAATGGTAATTGTGCAACAATTAAGCATCCACTTCAACATAATAAAATGGACTTTGATAGATAATGGAGAAAAGAATTCACAACCAGAGAGTAATCCATCGCCTTATATAAGGCATCAATTTTAGAGCTGGATGATGTTTCTTTCTATCCTACTTCTCTGCATGCTCTAAAGCCTAAGTAGCTAGCACTTATCACACATTCAACTTTGAAACTGTAATTGTAAAAAGTTGTTGAGTTAGCTATTTCATATTTCTTTTTCTGCAGCTTACCTGGAGATGAAAGACAAATTAATAACAGTGCAGAATGTACGTAGTAGACGATTCTTTGCTACATTATGAATAAACTAACATTGATCAATAGTTTATTTTTTTTTTAAACTATGTGCAACTGTATGAGTTGAAAATAGACAGGATGTGTAGCACTAATGTTTTTCAACACACCAATGAAGGTAAGTCCCTTTAAGTTCACAAAGCAGTACTGTTTCCATCTTAAACTACAATATACTCAAAAGATATAGCTGCTTGAAATAATAAAATGGGAATGGATTATAAATTACAATACAGTCATTTGCTTGAAGTTCTTCCCATCACCACAAGATCATATGGAATCACTTTTCCCTTTTGAATCTCTCTCACCATTCAAAAGAAATTAGTTTCGGAAAATTTCAGCAGTATGAATACATTTGTGTGGTTGAATACAAAAATTCCGCTTTTCAAGTCACTTAGGTTATTCAGCCAAAGACACACTGTTTTATAATGCACACCTTGTTGTGTGCTGTAACTTGCACAAAAATATTATTCATACAAAGTTTGTAATAACATACTTTCAGCGTTATGATAATAAACATTGTTAACAAATGTTCTATAGTTGGCAAGGATGCTGCTCCGCCATACACTAGCTACTAGCCTTGTGGAATAAAGTTTCACTTCTTAAACAAACAAACAACATTTCTAAATCCAGAAGATTTTAGAGATCTTTTTGTGAAATTACTTGGAAATGAAAGTCACCACAGAAGCCGATAAAAGACACAAAACAAAGAAAAGTGGAAGGACAGCTAGCCTGGGAGGAATACAGAGAAATTGTCCAAACAGACAGGGATCATGTTAGGAAAGCTAAAACCCTGATGGAATTAAATCTGCCCAGGGATGTCTAGAGCAACAAGAAAAGCTTCTATAGGTACTATAGCTTCTATAGGTACACCAGTGATAAAAAGAAGACTAGGGAAAATGTGAGCCCTCTCCAGAAGGAAAAAGGAGACCTGGTTCCCCACGATACGGAGAAGGCTGAGGTAATCAACAACTGTTCTGTCTCAGTCTTCACCAGCAACTGCTCAAGCCACACCGCCCAAGTCGCAGAAGGCAAAGGCAGAGACTGTGAGAACAAAGAACGACCCACTGCAGGAGAAGATCAGGTTTGAGAGAATCTAAGGAAACTGAAGGTGCACAAGTCCGTGGGACCTGATGACATGCATCCACAGGTCCTGAGGGAAATGGTGAATGAAGTTGCTAAGCCACTATTCATAATTTTTGAGAAGTTGTGGCAGTCTGCTGAAGTTCCCACTGACTGGAAAAGGGGAAACATAACCCCCATTTTTAAAGAGGGGAAAAAAGGAAGACCCAGGAAACTACAGGCCAGTAAGCCTCAACTCTGTGCAAGATCATGGAACAGATCCTCCTGGAAACTATG
>VZSC01008578.1:8501-59755 GCA_013398225.1 Steatornis caripensis | reverse complement strand
ACCCTTCTTTCTTTCCTCTTCTTAATCGTAAGTTACGATTATTCTGACCATTTTTAACATATTTAGAGAGTGGTCTCATGCAAAACATGTTTCTATAAACCGCTCTCGTTTTCAGGTGTCTTTAAAACGTCTCATGCCCAGGTCACAGGCATACTTTTTGATCTGAGAGAAGGGATCAGTGTTCTGTTCTGGAGAAAAAAGTGACAGGTTCTGCAGGAAGTAAGTTATACAATACCAGCATAAGGGTAGTTTGANATGTTTCTATAAACCGCTCTCGTTTTCAGGTGTCTTTAAAACGTCTCATGCCCAGGTCACAGGCATACTTTTTGATCTGAGAGAAGGGATCAGTGTTCTGTTCTGGAGAAAAAAGTGACAGGTTCTGCAGGAAGTAAGTTATACAATACCAGCATAAGGGTAGTTTGAAACTTGTCGAATCGGGCCTGCTCTAGTCCTGTCCCCCCAACTTCCCTACACTTAGCAGTTAATTACTCTTCCACTAAACTGTAAACAGCAGAAAAATGTCAAGGCAATTTTCCCCACCCCCAGCCGCTCCGAGGCCCACCCTGAAAGAAGCACTGAAAACCTGTGCTTGTTTTTGTTGGTACCACACCTACAGCACAGGGCTCCACCCTGGAGGGAATTCCCACGCTCGGTAATTGCACTGCAGCAGCAGGGCCAAATACTCAAGAAGCCCAGGACCAAACCTGATTGCAGCTCCTGTAAATAAAGTAGAAATCTATATGAATGTGCATGGCAGAGGCTTTTCCCCCTCTGAAGATTTTCTCTGCTAGTGCCTTTGGATCTCCTGTAGCTGTGCTCAACGGTATCTGCTCAGTGCAGAGAGGTATCATGGCCTTTGCAGCTGGGGCACTGTGGTTTTTCTTTTTTTTTCTTTTCTTTTTTTTTTAAAAAAAACAGGGGACAATGAGGTTTTTTTCTGCTAAGACTAGAGCTCTCTGGTCTATGCTTTTATCTCTTGTAGTCAGATGGTCAGTGACATCTTTCCACTTAGGGGCTGTAAGTCAAACCTAATTGTGCTTGAAACACTACAATGCAGGTAATGGCTTCACAGCAAAATTCCCTGCTGGGTTAGCTTCTGCATCTAAGACGAGTGCTTAAATTTGGGGGTTGGCCTCTTCAATAAGCTTTGTAAAAAGGCCTGCGAGCACCAAATTAAAAGACAAATTAGAGCCAGGAGGTGTGAGCAGTGAGGTGGTGCAGGCTGTGCGGGGATGGTGCAGCTTATCTGTGCCCAGGCACGTACGCACCCCACCCCGCACTCCCCTCCGTGCCATGGAGCATGACATGCTCCCACACCCCTGCAGAGACCTGGGACGGGAGGGTTCTTGATGATCCCAGCTGCCCTGCTGCACAGCGGGACGGGAGACGCGGGGAAGGACGGGTGGCTGTGATGCTCGCTGCTGGGGAGCAGCTGCAGGCTGGCAGGGCGCAGGTGTGGATGGAGCTCACAGGTCAGTCCCACCGGGGTCACGCGTCAGTCCTAGCCCTGCCAGCAGCGTCTTGTAGTGTCAGCAGGTCCACGAGGAAATGAGACAGGAGGCCGTTTGTGTGCATCATGTGCGCCTCGCAGCTTACAGGGTCCCGCCTGGTTTGCGTGGGCCTGCCAGCTGATTGCCGTGGGCTGCCCGGGGTGGGGAAACTGCCACAGCTTCAACCGGGATCTGAGTTACTGGCTCAGCAAGGAGAAGTCAAGGTACCGAAAACCCCTCCTGGTTCCCCTGTTCCCAGACTTCTCCTCCATTCAAAAGTACTGTGTATAAAGACAGTGTCACAGTCTGGGAAACCCCTGTCTTGCACGGTTTCCTTCCTCTTTTCGTCTTCCTAAAACGCAGTGGCTTTGTCATTACACAACCACACAGTGTCCTCCGAGCAAGGAACGGAGAGAGCACGCCAGCATCCCAGACACTGAGCCCTCGGCGCTGCTCCATTCATGACAGTCCCTGCAAACTCACCTCCCCGGGAGACCCTTCTGGTCTGAGGAGGAGGAGGAGGAGAGAGGGATTCTCCTTTTATCCTCAACCATTTTGTCAGGAGAATAGACAGTGCCTCAGGGCACAGGCAGCTTTTAAAAACCACAAACTTTCTAACTTTTTTTGGCCAAAATGTTCCTGATTTTAAGCAGATAAAGAGCAAGGGAAAACAGACTCGGTGTGCAAACGGAGGAGAAGAGGTGCTGTACCACCAGTACTAACAGTTTGTAACTTCAGTAGAAATATATTTTTCACAAAGAGGAAAATCCCTTCAAATCCTTCACGCCTGGTCAGTCAGCTACAGGGTCTGGAGAACTAGGGCCTGTGAACGCAAGAGACTGCAAGCCCTGGTTCTCCCACTCTGCTATCAGGACAGGGAACAGGCATTACCGTGGACTGCACGAAATAGTTCACCCAGGTGAAGCGCATTTGCTCCTTTTCTCGAGGTCAGGGATTATTTACTGGCTGTTGAAGGGAAGCTGGTTTAGCCGCAGTGCCGATTACCTTCCTCTAGAAATCCCCCTGAGGAGAAGCTGAGTAAGCTGAACCAGTGGATGCTGAGGCCAGAGCAATGCTTTCCTCCTCAAGCAGCTGTTGCCACGTATGACCAAGCAGAAGGGAAAAAAAAAAAATTGAAAAAAAGACAAACAACCGGACAAAAAAAACATGGGCAAAAGGAAGGGAGGGAAAATGTGCCCAGGGAGATGTTGTGTCACCATGTAGGTCTCTTGCTGTGTTCAGCTGCAAGGCAAAGCTGGCTGAAAAAATGGGAGGAACGTGCCTTTTTTTCACACAAGGCCTGCAGCGTGTCCATCCTGCAGTTCCTAGGGGTTTGGTTTTCATCCTTTTTTCCTAATTAACCAATCCGACTTTTAGATGTGTGTGTTTTCTGCCCTAGTCCTGCAGCTTGCTGGAAACATCCTCAAATGTTTCCTCCTCCGGGCAAACGATCAGCAGGAGTTGGGGAGACCCCTCATGACACTTGGATTAGGGGAAGGCGTCTCAGCTCGTGGACCAAAACTTCTGTTTCTGCAGTGCTTCAGAGCAGCAGAGTGCTATGGGGGGGTTAAATGGGACTAGGATGGAGAATACAACTGATCGTCGCTGACCTCCGCATCAGCCTGTAGCCCTCTGAGTCTGCACACTCAGTGGAAATCAGGCCCTGACAGTGTTTTCCACTTGAATCGCTACGAAAATGGGTGAGAAGAACCCTAGGGAAATTTATATTAACCAGAAAAATGGCATAAGGCACCTTATGTGCCATATTGTGCTGTGCAGGATTTTCCCCCCAGCTGCCTGGGGACACCTCGGCGCAGTGAGCCACAGGAGCATCCCCGCCCTGGCCGGGCAGCTTGCTCCCGGCTTAGACCGAAGAGCAGCGGAGGACACTGCCTGCCTGCGTTAGGGAAGTGAGAAATGCTTTAATAAGATCCGTCAGGTGTGTGCCGTATTTGCTGTGGTCTGAGTGATTCCCCGGAAAACCACAGTCCAGGCCAAACGGGTGGCTCTGTGCCGGGGCTGGCACAGCTCCACCGCCACAGCCTTCCACAGCAGCTGCGACAGCAGCCTCTCGCCCTGCTCCTGCAGCAGCCAGGCACCCCTAAAGCAAGAAAAGAGCGTGAGGGCAGAAAAACGATCCTCCCAGCTGCTCCGGAGCCTACCAAAGCCCTGCCTTCTCCCCAGCGTGTCCCGTCAGGGACTCTCCCTGGGGGGAATGGAAAAGCGTCTTCCTTCCAAACCTGCGAACAGGAGTTCATCTTTGCAAGTTACCACAGGAAACACTGCTTTCTGAGCAAAAACACTAAAAAAAAAGGCATCTGCGTGGCACATCCATTTGCACTGAAACCCAGTAAAGCCAGCTAGAAATTGCATCGGCTTGATCCAGGGGTAATTTTGCTTCGAGGACAGCGATTTCAGACAATGTCTTCATCTATATCACTCTGCGCTGATCTGCTTCAGTTGCCTGACAATTGCCTTCCCCCATTGCTCAGAGTTTCTGCAAGTTTCTGTGTTTCTGGCCCCAACCCTGGCCCTCGCTGTGTTCTCCTCGGCTCTCACAGATATTGTGGGTAATGTCATAAAGTTACCATCCAAACCAGGGTTTGTCTGGCTGCCCCAAGGCAATTCCACACTGGTATCTGCTTTCTCCTCCTCCAAAGTGGGTTCTCTCCCACTTCAGGATTTGGATCTTTCCTTTCACAGCTCTTCTGCAGTGCCTGTGCTCGGTGCAGCACGTCACTGCACGTCAGTGACTTCGAGGCAAATCTGCCCTGTAGCTCTCTGCCTTCTAAGGAAATGGAAGAAAGAAGGGCACTGACAGCTCAGCATCCATGAAGCAGAGAATTAAGATCAGCTCACAGACATGCCTGGCTGGCTTAGCTAATTAGAGTGGAAGTGGTGAAACCCTCCTTGATGAGCGGCAGCAGGTCATGAGAGCTGAGTCACCAAGACACCTATCCGTCGGCAGGTGATTTGGGAAATGTCAGCCATCTCTCAGAGGACCCACACATGTGATGGCACGTGCTGCGCCCATCGCAGATGTTCAAACGGATCGGATTTAACTGAACATGTTACTGAGGTGACGGAGGGTGGCCGTCACACCACAACTGACACAAGAAACAAAGGGAGTCCTGCATATAGCACAGTACAGATACTTTTACTTTCAGCGCTGGTTTTGTTTATATAGCCTGGGTGTAGGCAGGAACCCCACCAAAACAAGTTTGCAAAAGGAACATTTCGTTTGTGGAAGGAACATGGAATTTCCCAAGGTGAGAGCAGCGGGTTTGACTGATAGTGTTTCCATCGAGCAGCTGGTGTCCTTCCCAGCGCCCCACCTCAGCCTCCCCAACCTCAGCTCAGCCTCCCTGCAGACTGAGAAGGGCTCGGGCTCCTCTGGCTGACGGCCAGCCCTGGAGCTCAGTGCCGTCTACCTACCCAGTGCCCGCCCGTTTTCAAGGTGAGCCCTTGTATGGGAGCGGAGGCAACACCTGCATACCAGGACAGCCGCGCCACTCGTCTCCTCTCCTGCCTGATGCATGGTGGCCCAGGAGGCTGCAGGAGCCGGAGATTGATGCTGCCAGTTGCCATGGTGAAGCAGACAGCCAGTGGACTCTTCTCCTAATTTTCTCTATTTTCTCTATTTTAATAGCGCAGACACTTGGTCATGCAAGTTGCCATTTTGCCTGGCAGTTTCTTGTGGCAGCCCCATCTCCCAGCACATCCAGCATCCATTTCCTTGGTGTCCACCTGGCCCTGGCTGCTGCTCCCTTGACAGCGGAGCGGGGGGGGGGAGGGGGGAGCCTCTCCAACCTGCCCTGTGCCCCCAGGTGTTTGTAGGCAGTCCTGCTGGCTTCTCCTGTTCCATCCCATGATAAGCCTTCAGGGCCCTCCCTGTCTTTTTATGCGGAAAGTACACAAATTTCACTTCTCCATTCCTCTGGGCTCATCGAAAGCCTCTTTGTCTGCTACTAGGAAGGGATGCTGCTGCTGCCCACCCTGGCAATTTGGTGGTTTTCTAGGAGGAGTTTCCTGCATGCATTGGGCCACAAGGCCTTTTCTTCCTCTGGACCCAGCCTTGGAAGAGGTTTTCAGTCTCCCTGCTCTCACCTACCCCTCCCACGGGAGGCTGCTCCCCCTCAGATGGGTCGTGGAGTAATTAGAGTGCAGTTCCCTGTGTTTGCTTCAGGCAAAATTGTACAGGTTAATTTAAACTTGTCTAAGCCACCCTGGCTGGTTCTGTCTGAACTGATCTAGGAGAAAGCTCGTGCAATCCTTTCTGCCAGCTGTGATGTGGGTACTGCGTCAGCCAGCAGACCAGGGCCATCTGCTCTTCCACTGGCAAAGCTGGGGCTGAAGAAAGCTCTGTCCTGGTATTGTGCTTCTCCACAAGGTGCCGAAAACAACACGCCAGCCCTGTGCTAAAAGGAGCTGCTAGTGAGCTGGAAACACTGACCACAGGTTCTGCCTGAAGATCGGCCTCTCTTAACACCCAGACACTTGACTCAGCTGGAGCTGGCTGTTTCCTAGGGTCTGGTGTGAACACCACTGCCCTTTCACAGCCTTTCTCTTTTTCTCCTGAAATACGCCAAAGGTAACAGTCTCCCAGGTGAACATAATAAACTTCCAGCTAGGGCACTCACCCAAGAACTGGGTTTCTTGCTCCTCAGCTCAAGGGTAGCTGGGCACATCTCCATGGAAGATGAGCCCCGGCCCCTGGGCAGGAGAGAGAGCAAGAAGAGGGGACATGCTGTGTCCTCTCCTTCCCTAATGCCACAGATTCAGGATGGGGACATAGGATCAGGAGCAGAGTGTGCAAGAGTGTGGGACTAGGTTGCTCAGCTGGGAGGGAAAGAACATCTAGCAGTCCTTCCTCCCAGGAGAGCACATGCGATGTCCATTGAAGGGTGCTTTGGTGAGGCACACACCCATGCAGACCTCCGGCTGCCAGGGACTTCCAAGCCAAGCAGAGAGAAGCCACTCATGAGTTGTACATATTGCAGGAGGTAGGGAGCTGCTTTCCAGATGGTGGGTTTGGATACAGGCTTTCACAGCCTACCAGCATCCTGATTTAGGGTCTTAAATCTTTTCTGGGATCTGTGTCCCAGTGCTGATTTCCAGGATGCTAGTGGCGAACAAGTAGTTTTTGCTGAAGCTGGCATGTAATAGCTGCTGTACTTCTAGGGCACTTCAGAATGACGCTTCTGTAGGTGCTGCAGCATCAGCTCACCCTGGGATTGGATGTTACTGCTCTTAATTCTCCTGCTGCTGGGTAGTTAAGATAGTCACCAACACGGGCAGAAGCATCTCCCTGCACAGGTCTGCACTACTAGTTGCCTAGGAGCCCAAGCAATGGTGAGGTTATACCCCAGCATGTCCAGCATTGGTCATGGCTGAAGACAACAGACCGGACTGGAAAGGCCTCTGGGTTGGTGATTGTGGTGACCTTATTAAGTGTCAAACTCAACCTGTTGCTCAACGAGCTGTTTTCTTCATGTAACCCAGTGTCCCTGACACAGCTTGAAATAGGCTGGCTAGTGAATAAATTGCAGTGCAGTGAGCAACGTGAGCAGCTCCCTCAGTGGCTCTGCGTGCACCCAAGGCTGATCATCCCCAGCTTAAATTATGGGTTTGCTCAACTCTGAGGACGAGGCCTCTGTTTTGCAGTGTAAGTATAAGAAAACATGAGCTCAGATTGCCCCAAGCACAGCTTTGATTCTTATGTTGTGCAAGTGCTCAGCAAGCACGTGCAGCTACTGCAGCGCCTGCCAGAGAGACGTGCTGGGGCTGACGGAGAAGAGTGATCTTGGAAGCTGTCACAAGGTCCTGGATGCTGAGGACATTGTTGCAAAATTCCCTGCCGGGGGCTTCCCTGCTCATGTAACTTCTGGCACCACCTTCCTGCAGAGTTGTCTCTGGTGGCCAATACAGGTTGCCAGCTCCTGCGGCAAAGCTTCTAGGAACGGACTTGTTTATCCCCTTCAAGCTGCTAAATCTAATCAAACAAAACGCAAGAGTTCAGTGAGGTGAGAAACCTACTTTGTACAGGAGCTCGTGGGACCAGAGTGCTGGTGGTCAGAAGCCAGGACTGGCCATGGCTGGCAGCTCCAGGGTGGTGGTGGGCTGGGATCAAAATAGGAAAAGCAAACCCTGGAAGCTGTCTCCTTGTAGGTAGCTCTGCGGCCTGGGTGAGTGCCTGTCTCCAAGCTCTGGCATTACTACGTGGCTCGAGCATGTTCCCACAGGCGTCCTGCCAAGAGCTCGAACTAGGGTGATGGCCCATGCTTTAGGGAGGTGACTTTATTTGGGTGATAGAAAGGCTTGGGGGTGGGGGGATTCCCAGCTTCACATGCCATTTGAGTTTGGATGGCCGCAAACTCGTGGCAACAGAAAAGCCAGCTGTACCGAAATTACTGACAAGCTACTCCATGCTCCATGTGCAGACCTGGCTGCTGAGTTAGTGGCAACTTTCTGTCCAGACCAGGGCTCAGACCAGCCAGGAACGCTAACAGCCTGCCAGCACGTCGGCGTGGGCATGTGGAAGGGGCCAAGAGCGCAGTGCACAGCTTCATCCTTGGCAAGTGATCTGCAGGGGAGGATTCCTCTGACCTTTCCCCTGGACGAGATCCGCTGAACACAAACCAGTTACCCTGTATCGGCAGCCTCTCTGGACGTGCTCACTTTTGACCCTTGGAAATTTTGTCTGTGCTCAAGCTGAGGACTTTGGCTGGCTGACATTGAGCAACCCCGGCAAAACAGCAGCTGTGACCAGTCACCTGAGTATTTAGAAATCCTGGACTCTTGACTGCACAAGTGCAGCTGAAGTGCCCTGGCTGTACTGCGCAGATCGTCCCCTCGTGTGCCGGAGATCTCCGGCGTAGAACCCACCGAGCTCACTGCACGCGCGCAGCTTCTCTCAGCGCAGCCGCCTTTATTTCAGGCCAGGAAAACCCAAACAGAAATACGGCAACCCCTGCCTACCCAAGCAGCTTGCTGGGATTTCTCCCTAACAATGCACTGGGGGGGGTTTGCAGCAAACCATGACCCAGCTAGCTTGCAACGAGTTGTATGCTTTTCCTCACCGCAGAGCCCAAGCCTGCTGCTCAGACCCGGCCCTTTTGGACAGCTTGCAGAGGCAGGCCCTGCAGCGTGCCCGGCTGCGGAGGCAAGGGCTGCAGCTCCTGGTTGCTCTGGCAGGGAGCCACGGCTGACGCACTGGGCTGCCTGCCTCAGAAGATCTTAGTATTTAGTCGGGCATGAGCAGGCTGAAGCGGTGGACTGTTACTGTGGAGTTCAGCTCCCAGCTCTTTAGCGGAGTATGACTTAAGCCTTGCTCAAAGCATGTCTAGATAAAAAATGCTGGATTCTGCTAGGAAGGTATCTATTCCTCTCTTGAGGGGCTGCACCCCTGGGGAGTTGTGGTTATGCATTTTCCAGTAGAAGACAGACGGGGAAAAATATTACAGCTGTTGCCCCCTGCCCTCTCTCCTCCTATACAGAGAGGGTTTCTACTACCCAGTATTACAGTGCCTCGGAGCAAGCCTCGCTTGGTTATCCCACTACGGGAGAGGGACAGTCCGCAGCACCTCGTGCTGTCGCAGGGTGTGCTCCTTTCTGCATGCCTCAGATCAGGGGGACAGAAGGAGAGGCCACAGAGGCCACGGAAAGCACTTTTTGCAGCACAGCTCTGCCATGACCTCTGATCCTGATTCACCTCCTCCCCGCCGTGCTGGCCAGCCTGAGGCTGGAGGTGCACCTCTGGCCTTGGCGTTCCCCTTTGCTTGCGTAGGCAGCTCCTTGCTCCCTGTCCTGGGCACCAGACGTGCTCAGTGGACTCCAACAAGCAGGCAGGCTTGTAAGAGTGAGACGATACAATGCCCATCATTGCCACGCTTGCGCCTTTCCAAGGAGCTGGTCTTTTATCTCCCAGCACCACATCCCGCTGCTCTTACGCATCTGTACACACAGGAAAGTCCTCTGTAAGGAGGAGCTGGCTTGTTTGGAAAATATCCTGCAATTTACTCTGCCAGACAGATAACAGCTCTGTGTGGCTCTGCACTTGCTGAGATGTGGTAAACAAATCTCCAAGGAGTAGCATGAAAGAAAGACGGGCTTTTTCAGTAGATACAGCTAAGTGCAGGGAAGGTGCACGCAGCAGGGACCTGAGATGGGAAGGAAACAGGAAGCCCTGTCAGTGCTTTATGCATTTTACCCTCAGAGCAGCAGTCATCTTCTCTATTTCCCTTAAAAGAAAGAAAAGGCAAAGATTATTCATGTCCCATTCCCCAGCTCCACCTTGAAACAGCATTAGAGTGACTAAGGTCCTCGTTGCATCATTTCTTTTTCCATCTGATGCCGAGAAGGTGGTAGCAGGGCAGGCTGTGATTAAGTGGAATTTCTCAGGGCTGAAAGACATTTGAGAATGGTCCCAGTGATTAATACGATGACTTGAGGGGCCATAGGAAAATCTGATCCTGTAATTTTTTCTCTGAAGAGCACAAACCTTTTGAAAGNCTAAGGTCCTCGTTGCATCATTTCTTTTTCCATCTGATGCCGAGAAGGTGGTAGCAGGGCAGGCTGTGATTAAGTGGAATTTCTCAGGGCTGAAAGACATTTGAGAATGGTCCCAGTGATTAATACGATGACTTGAGGGGCCATAGGAAAATCTGATCCTGTAATTTTTTCTCTGAAGAGCGCAAACCTTTTGAAAGTCTCATGTGTGAAAGCTTTCATAGAGTGCTTCTGCCAGCAGGGCTGAGCAAAGGTGAAACCAGTCAGCACGGCAGGGCCCCTGCCCAGCAAGAAATCCTCCTGAATTTCCACATAGCTCTGGTTTGTGGAGCCCACAACCTATTACCTTACATTACCGCACATCACTGGCAGAAGTCTGCTAATTTAGTAGAGTCTAAAGCACCTGAGGGAGGCCCAGTACACAGGCAACAACCCAAATCTTGGCTGTCCCAGTAGACATGAAAGTGGGTAGGTTTGCAGCTGGAAGCACCAACTGCTTTAACACTGTAGCTGCTTGTTTTACCTGTTCATATTCCTTGTGGCTCTGCAGAGGAGGGGACTGCAGCACATACTCTCCAGCCAGCTCTGCAAACACCTATTTAATAGCAGTCCCTGCCCTGGGGAGCTCACAGCCCAAAGCTGGTGCAGAGATGCTGCCGGCCACAAGCCTCGTGCAGGCTGTGAGTCCATGTCCTACAGCAGCATTTTGCATCTGCTGGTTTGTGGTGCCCTAAGGTGCGTGCATAGCCTACACGGGCGAGGAGCAGCAGAGCTGCGCGGGGTGGCAGTAGCTTTGCCCAAGTCACACACATGGTGAGCAGCAGAGATGGAACCAGCCCTGGCCTTTGCCAGCCCGTGCCACTGTTGTTACCAGAAGGTGCTTTTAAGGAGAGGTGATGTTTTGCTTTCTTGTTGTCCTAGGTGCTGTTAAGGAGCAGGCTGAGCTCTTCTGTGCTGCAGCATAAACCACCAGCTATCTGTACCTCAGTTTTCCCCACTGGGGACTTAGAGCATTCGTACTACAAGTATTTTGAGAGACTAATACCACATTCGGTCAGGCTCGCTGCTGTTATTGCAATTCCTAACTTAAATTGCTGGCTGTTTGCTAGCAAAAACCTTTCATTCCCTCTCCCTCATTCCTTTGGTATTGATCAGCCTGGCTTCTTGCAGGGAGGTTTTCTCCCGGGACATCTGCAGCCTCAGTTGGCAGATTCTGGAAGCACAGCTATGGCGGAGGCCCCTCCTGGGGACTCTCAAAACCGTGCCAGCAGCGTATCTGGCAGTGCACATGGGATCTATGAGATGCTATGCAGGGACAGAGGGCCCAACAGGAGGCCAGTCAGCAAAAGGGAGATGTTCTGCGTTTATGCAGGAGCAAGTTCATTAGGTGCATGATTACAGCTGTGCAAGAAATTAGCTGTCAGCAGTAAGAGGGAGAGAGACACTGATGTGGCTGCTGCACTCCATCTGAGAAGTATCGTCTTATCTGCAGCTTGATGCAGCTCATGCCACATGCATGCAGTTCAAATCATTTCCTCTTTCTTCTGCATTTCTTGTAATGCCAAAGGCCGCCGTGTGTGTGGAGCTCTCAATTTTAAGAGCAGACCTTCAGTACATATTTTGATCATGTCTGCGTAGGAGCCAAAAAAACCCCCAACTGATGTTGATGGTATAAAGGGACTTACTTCCCAGCCAGGAGAGCAGTCAGTCATTGCAGCAAGATCCCTGTCAATCATGCAGCTCCGTTATGCCTGTGCTCAAGGACTGCAGAGCTGAGGCAGGTCCCCTGCTGAGGCCTTGATGTCTTGCAGGTATTTGCATTTACCACCACTGCCTCTTTTTCTCACCACTGCTTCATTAAAAATGGTAAACTGAAATTCCATGCAAAGCAGCTCAGTCACTCAGCATCAGCTTGCACTTTCCTTTCTGTATTGCTCCTGGAGGCTCAGTTCAGAGGTGGTGAGCTCCTGCTCCCTTCAGTGGAGGTTGAAAGCACATGGTGCCTCTCTGCTTTAACCCTTTAAAGGGTGGCATTTGCAGTGCTTGCTCTCATTTTGAAGCTTGCTTTCTTCTGATTGCCATGACCGTTTACATCCACTGTCGCTGAGTTATGCCCTGAACTCTGGATTTCCACACGCAGGTGGCAGACCGATGAGGTTAAGCAGGACTGTGCTCTGCATGCCTCACTGATCTCACACATCTTGGCTTTGACTTCCTCCTGTGGTTTGCTGAAGCAGGCCCCCAACAGCTAACGGGATAGGGCTTGGTGTGCCAGGCACTGGAGTGCTGCAGGGACAGGGACACCTCCTGCTCCAACCTAGTCAGGAGCACTTGTGCCTGATGGCCAGCCCTGGACAGGGACCGAGCTGCCCCCAGCAGCAAACAGCAACCGCTTTGCGTGTGTCACAGCACTGCTCTTTGTGCTAAGTGATGATGAAATATGATTAAAAAGTCTGCCCTGTCATTAGGGGACACTTGCCTTTTGGTTCACCCTTAAAAGCCCCCTTTGTGATGGGGCCCAGCAGTGCTGCATCCTTCTTCACCTCTGTGCTGGGCCAGGGTCATATCCGGCCTGGGGCAAAAGCTCTTGGTCTCCCTGCGGTGCCAGTGGGCAGACGTAGGATAAGGGACTTCGAGGGACAGGATCACTTGTGCCATGCCAGCACCCTGCGCCATAGTGGCATCTTTGCTATCCTCAGAGACAGGACTTGGAGGCTCTGGGGATTGGAGATGAAGATGATAATTCATGTGTCATTAAGCAAAATTATTAATATGGCTACACAGAGATGTCTTTATCCTGTGCTTACAAGGAATATGCAGTTTCTGTTGACAGCTTTCAAGGGCCCAGCTGTAAACTCAGCAAAGCAGAACGGCTGCAGAGATAACATTTTTCTTACGGTGATGTTGGGAAGCCCTGTGCAGTAGCGTTTCATGACGAACGTGCTTACAATGCAAGGGACTTGCCTCCAGGAAGAGGACACATCGAGCTGCATTTGCTTTGTTGCTGAATGAAAGCATCTGCGTGGGAAATACCTAACACTCCCTGGGTCATGTGCGTTGGCTTCACGCCTCAGGTTGAATCAGTTTCCAGACATTTTCTAAAGTCATGGGCAAAGTGTCCGGCAGCAGGACATAGGTTGATGTCAGAATCAGCATCCATTTACCGGCCAGAAGCCATACACTTGCCACATTTGCAGCCCCAAAACTTTCAGCACAAGAGTGCCCTCAGGATAAATTTTGAATATATCACCTCCTGTGAGCTGAGTTTTCTTCTTGGTATGTTTAGAACAGACAAAAGATGGAGTAAATGAGTAGAGGGACTATGATGTATGTATGCGAGGGGGGTGGATGCTGTGATGGCGAGAGGCAGCCAAGTAGACCTGGTGGAAGGCTGCTAGCTGAAAGACTACCTGAAGACTTTCCTGAGGGGTTTAATAGCTATTATATAGATGGCAATTGGAGGTGAATTTGGGGATTGGCTTTTCAGAGACCACACGGTAAGCCATAGGAGGTATGCCCAGTTCACATGACTCAGAAGAGTGGGAGAGGGAATTCTGCTATGTCGCAACCACAAAAGCTTAGGAGAAAAAGATTTTCAGGTGAGTGAGAAAACAAACACCTGAAGTTTCCAATGAGTAAGAAAAAAAGAAATAAATTATTGTTTTCTGAGTCTACAGAAGTAATCTCTTTCAGTTGGGAAGGTCTCAATATGATTTTAATCATACAATTTTTGTAAACAATACATTGTTTCTAACTGAAACATAGCAGAGCAAAACATTTCCTTTGCAAAATGGAAAAAAATTGGCTATTTGGAATTATTCTGGTCGTTCTTAAATTCAAAGCAGAAAATTTGAAGATACTGGCACTCATTCCCAGGATGCTGTGGGTACAGCTGGTCTCGCACTTTCTGCACACACATCTTTGTGAGAAATGTCTGTGGTCCTACTTGTGGCACTGAGATGCCGTGCACTCTGCTGACATGCTCTTCTCTAATTTCGTGCAGTGCATGGTTGCAGCTCGCTCCTCTTCTCTTCTGCCCCTCAGCATGGCTGTTTTTAGGAAGAGGCTTCCCAGAGCACCATGCCTAGGAAGGAAGCCAGCTGCCAAGTAACCTGTGTGGTTTCCCTTTCCCGCTTTTCCTGGACTTCTCTGAAAAAGGAAACGAAGACTTACCAGTTCCTTACTCCACAAGTCCCTCAGATACAGGAGCGGCTCGCAGAACGAAGCAGGTGATCGGATCGCCTTGGGAGTCAGCTGTGTGGAGAAGGGAAACTGGCTTTGCATGCCATCACCCAGCGGCAGGAGGCAATCCTGGCCAGAAGTCCTGTCCTTTCCTGGACCTGATCACCTCCCTTCCCCTGGGACAGAGCCAGAGGGGAGGATGGCATGGTGAAAGCTTAAGCATTTCTGTGTGGAAAGCGCTACCGCTGGGCTGTGAAGAGACCACCTCAGCACTGGAGCTGAGGACCTGCTGGACCCAGGTCTGCTCCGTGGTGTCTCACCTAGCTTTCGCACTCCAGTGGCACTGCTGTCATTTCCCCCTCTGCCTTCTTGCCATTTCACAGTTGTCGAACATGCCCTCATGCTGTTTGATCTCCCGTTTTATTTCATTATTTCCATTTCCACAGTTTTGAGCTCTGTCCTGCGAGATGGATTGTCAAAGCAGGAGACGTGGCACTTTGCGAGATTTCCCTCGCCACAGCGGGGTAGTGCAGCAGCTCGGCACCACGCGTTACAGCCCGATGGTGCTGGGGGTCAGGGCCGCAAGGATGGGAGCATGGAGAGGTCTGGGGCAGATGCACGGACAGATGATGTTGGATGTTTTACTACAGCTCAGGAAATTTCATAGGCTGTTTGAGAGAAGGTGGAGGTCAGGTGTGCTCGGGGGCAAGCGCGTGGTGTGAATCCCCCTCCTTAGGAGGGTTTTCCCCAAGCCGCGCTCGGCATAGCCCACGGTAAGGAGCCCCCATGCAGCATGGGGGAGGGCTTGTTTGTTTATTTGCTGGGGCAAAACATCTCAGAGAAGCAGCTGCCAGGAGTCAGATGTAAGTTTTTAGAAGAAATCCAGAAGCATCAGCCTTGACACACGCCAGAATGGAAACCCGTACACTTAGAAAAAAACTGAAAGAAGAGGGCGGTTTCGCTCTGCGTGCTGCACAGGCCGCGCAGCCATCCTTACCAACCCTCAGTCCTCAGCTCAGCACGCACGGAACGCTTTGACTGAGGCATGGTGTGCCCTTTTCCCACGCAGAGAGGAAAAACACCTTGCGGGCCCTCCCACGCTGCATGAGCGAACACCACGGGCTGTCCTTGAAGACCGGTCAGTGCTCCTCCGGGGAGGCTGCGTCTCACTCGACCCCTGGGTGCTCCCGGGTGCAAACAAGGAGTGTTGCTGAAGTGGAGCAGCAGCGCTCACAGACATCTTCTGTAGGGCCTCGGGAAACTCCCTCCTCCAAGCTACTGAAATCCAGGGGTAATAATTAACCGAGTTAAGTGTTGCACTGTAACTGCAGCCATGTGCACTTCATGGAGTACATGCATGTTAAAAATATTTGCATTTTAAGGCTCTTTCTTGCAGCACACATTTGCTCCTGTTTTGCTTTCAGCTGGAGGGATGAAGAGCTTCCCCTGAGAGATGTGCAGGAAGATTAATCTGAATTAGCTAAAATTGCAAATGAGAAAGGGATTTAAATTAAAGGAGTGCGGGCCTGTTCCTTCAGAGCAGAGAAGCCCCTGGGGCTGGTGGTGGGCAGGCAGGAGGCTGCGCTCCTGCTGCCGGGGAGGCAATAGAGGCTGGTGCCATGGCTCATGGCTGCTGTAAAGGGATAAAACTGCAGAAAGGAGCGAGCGGGGAAGACCCCAGCTCTCTTCTAACAGGGACTGGAAAGTCCTGTTTGGAAAATTGGACAAGGAGACGGTCCTGGGAAAATCCGAGCACTGGAGCAAGGGGAAGAAGGGCAGTCAAACCTCCGGAGTGTTGGGGGAAGTTTCTGTTTCAACCCCTCTGGACTTTGGCTTCTTACATTATGACCTGATAAATGTATGAGTGCATAAAGGGAGCCTTTTGTCCCTAATATTAAGGCTTCAGAGAGCTGTCTGAAGGCACAGGAGGTGAGAGGTTCCAGAGCCGTGACAGGTGCTTGCTGGAGACAGCAAGAGGCTGTGCAGTGGCCATCCTGGTGGCGTGTGCGGTCACAGCTGGCACGAGGGAAGAGGACTTTGCTGCTCCCTTGTCCTTTGGGATCAGGCGCAGGTCTCGCTCTCCAGTAAAGCACCGGCACTGGGAGCACAGCAATGCTGGAAAAGCCCTTCCTTGGCGCCCCTAAAGTGAGGGCAGGCTTTTGTCCAGGGAGAGGGCCCTCCCTGCGATCTCCGCAGTCTTTTCTTCAGTTCTTTCTTCTAGGAACAACCAGATGCTTAATTATTTCCACAGCTCAACTTCAGAAAAATGATCTGTGCTGGGCCCGTGCCTGGCCCGGAGTCCACCGTCACTGAAGATGTTCCACTAAAACAACTCACAAATAATACTTGTCCTCCTCCTCGGAGACTGCGGTGTCTTTCCTCAGGTTTTGTTGCTGGTTCCACCTTTTCCTTCCCTCACTCAACCATCTTGCTCATCCAAATCTGAACTGGAGCTGTGAGGCAAAGCCAGCAGCAGTGGGGCTGCCACTGTTTGGGTTAGATTATCTGTCCTGGTGGCCTCACTGCCTTCTGGTGCATCGAGTTCTGCTGGGACCCGCAGATAGGTGTGTCCACCAGCTGCATGCAGGGCGCATGGTTGGTAAACACTGTCTGTTGGCCCGTTTGGCCCTATAGTACTCTTCTGGGTGCGTAAAATGCTAAGTAGTCAATAGGGAGCCCCTTCCTAACGTCAAAAGTCTGAAGGATGACAAGGAGGACCGTGAGAGTTAAGGCCCTCAAATTAGGACTGTGGCCCCTCGTGATGTCCATGCCCATCAGCAGGCAGGCGGGCAGGCAGGCATCTCCTGGGACCGCCCGTCCCACCTCTCTCTGCTGAGGGAGCTGAGACACGCACACCTATGTGTCAAACAGCCCACGCTGTGTGAAAGCAGCACACTGCACCATAAACTGATAGTGGCAGAGCGAGCAGGCGGGGAGGGCAGCGAAAGGTTTTTGCTCATGACTGCAAAGGTCAGGCTGGCGCTTGAGCTGGTGGAAGGATGCAGCCTGCCCGTGCATGTCCCTAGGTGCAGGACTGCCTTTTGCCCTTGCTTTTAACACTTTCCAAAGCTGCAGTGAATGGAAGAGAAGGGTTCCCAATGTACTGGGGGAAAATCAGGCCCTGGGCTCAGCTCTCCACCATTGCCACCTGGTAGCCTGCATTTTGTCTGTCACCACCACAAGGTTCTTGAGAAGTCCAGGGCTGATGCTGAGTGAGCTGAAAGGCAGGAGAGCAGGGACTGAAAGCGGACCCTGCGTTGTGGTTGGGGCAAGGGAAGCCTGTAGGGAGCTAGAGTGCGAGGAGGAAGAGGAGGGTGTGGGAGGAAATGAGGAGTTCAGGTGTTTGTGCGCAATATAAGGAAGTATGGGAATATCCCTGTGGGATTATCAAAGAGATTTACAAGAACGGGCAGCAGGGAAAGGCTGGAAACGAAAATGCACCCTCATGCTGTGCAATGTCATGACGGGTGATTGAACTCATGGTGAGGTGCTGTTGCAGGACAAGAGGGAGGGGGAACCTGCAGAACAGTGCTCACCCTGCAAGGGAGAAAAGAGCAGGCAGAGGTGGATACAGGTGCCGAGGGAGTAAAAGTGGAGAACACAGGCATGGTGGTTGCTGAGGAAAGAAAGGCAGCTAATGACAAGAGGCTCAGTGTCAGGAAACTAAAACTGAACTTCAAGGGACCTTGATCTGCAGCAGCATGGCTGCTCTTGAACTTGCTGAGCCATCCAGGGCAGGTGGCAAAGGTGCTGGTAGAGAATTTTGAACCCTGGGCCAGCACAGGGAAGCACTGGCAGGAGAACAAGTAAGAGCAAGCTAGCGTGCTCTGCTAATAGCAGTCATGGCAGCTGAATGAGGAAAAAGTGATGCTGGCCGAAGTTCTTTCTCGGAGTCCTACAAATGGCACTGTGCAGCATATCTGCCAAGAGCGCCGAGAAGGTAGCATGAAGGAAGGTTATCACCAAAACCACTCTCAGAAGATCTTTCTAAAGGCATAGGCATGGAAAAGCCAGAGACAGAGTGGATGTGCAGGAGTGAGGGCACTTGTTCAAAACTGGGGTTGCGGGGGGTTACCTGCAGTGGACAATCTCGTTGTATCACCAAGTGAACAGGCAAAGCTCTGCACTGAACAGCCCCACATTAGCAATGCACAAATACACAACATGCCCCAACCTATTTCACTAACAAACGCATATTCTCACATTAATCTCCATCCTACATGCTTCACCTGTGGTTCCTCCGCATGCAATACTTGGTTACTTTTGCATGAGTGATGGAGGCAAACAGTAGCATAACCAGCATGCGGTACACGGGCAATGATTTGTTTAGCTGCAAAACTTCCTTGTACAGTAAAGCATTTGCTTAATTTTTTAAGTCATTACAGAATTCTTGCAAGATTATAGCAGCACCTTCCCAAGATACTGTTTGTCTAAATGTTGCAATGGGCAGCAGAGAACGTACCGCTGCCGCCAAAACTACTTGACCAACCTGGTACTACTGATAACTGCACTTTCCTCCTCCCTCCCTCTGGCCTTCGAATAAGAAGTATTTGTATTCAGATGGTATCTGTTTAAATATTTGCATACTAGGTCCAGCCGTGTACCCAAGCACTTGCAGAAGACTGATACCTATAGCTGGTGAATGCCTCCACAGGGCCTTGACAGCATTTTCAACTCCTGTTTTGCAAGGGGGAAACTAAAGCGTAGCTAACAAGAGGAACACTGCCTTTTCTATTTCCAGCTGTGACAACATCATGTTTAGTCAAGAAAGGCTGAAAATCACTCAGGATCCTTTTGCTGGCAAAAAACCTGTAGCAGCAGGTGGATAAACTCCCCCAGTCCCTATTCCCAGCTCAAATTTAGCAGTTGTTCGAAACACGGAGTGAGTCCCCAAGAAGAAGGGTTTGGCAGATTCTCACTCAGCCCCGCATCTGGAAAACTACAGGTTTGCAATGCAGGCATGGCCCTGTCTGCCAGAAGGAAGTTTCAGTGCATACACCTGGGCTATGCTCATGCAATGAGAGTGGAAGGGAAATAAAAATGACTCAGGATGACAATTTTATATAATCCTTTCCACAACGGCCTTTGGCTCCCATGCAAATTAGGAAGCACTCAGGCAGCTGTGGTGCTCTTCCTCATACCAGAGAGCCCTCCTTAGAGTAGGTTGCGTGTGTGGAACCCCTTGGGAAAAGCAGGGCAGAAAAGGGGATGGATGTCCCTGTGCAACCTGAAGCCATGGCCTTCTCCAGCAGCCTGAGCTGGGCCAGGTGCCAGCAGCACAGAAGTCCCCCGGCCAACACTCTTGGCAGAGCTCAGTCCTGCGTCAGTATCTCTGCCGCACCCCGTCCCCGTCCAGGGAGGTGAGGCACAGAAGGAACAGGGCACGGTCACGCTTCACGCAACCCCTCCTTTACGTGGTCACACCACGGACTAAATTCTATGGCTAAAATTACTCCTGAGCTGCAACACGTTGCCAGCAGATAATCAGGCACAGGTGAGGATTTCAGCAAAGTGATTCTGTCTGCCTGAACACTGGAGAGAAACACGCAGGAGTAACTGAAGCGGGTTAAAGTCACATCCTCCACTGCTGTGAATTGGACAAGGAGAGCTGTAGCTCCTGCACCAGGGAGCCGGCGGGAGGCTTGCGCCTGAATTTCAGGGGTGGAGGGCAGCAGCACGTGTTCCTGGGTGTGTGCTCCTGCTTCCTGTGGAAATCCCCTTTGGAAAATCCAGAGGTGTCAGAGTTCAAACTGGAGCCAGGCTGGGTGATAAACGAGAGGGCGAGCAGGCATGGGTCTGTGCTGCAGGTCTCCAGCCTCCCCCAGCAAATCCCGGCAAGAACTGCCCGAGTACTGGAGCTGGAACAAAAGGTGCCAGGAGAGCAGGTGTGTGGGTGCTGCCACAGATGGCCTCAAACCCCCTCTCTAGCAGCAGGGTGCTTGTGTAGCAGAGGGGGAATCCCAGCCACTCCACCCACCCGCCACATCGGACACAGGAAATGCCACCTACGTCTGCTTCCAGAATTAGCTGCAGCAGAAGGGCTGAGAACTGCTTAGATGTCTTACCACCGCCGAGGTCGACCACCTAAATTCCTGATCCTGTGACCTTATCGGTCTACTAGGTGTTACATGTTTCTTACAAAGCAAACCAGATGGATTCCCACACACCTCAGGACAGGCAGAAGAGCAATGAACCATTTCACAGACCAGTACAGTAATCTGACTTTTTTTAATAAATACATACCTCACATGTACCAAAATAATTATAAACAACAAATGTACAGTATTTACACAATATACAATTGCTAGAAAGTGTAGCAATTATGACACACACGGTGTGAAACACCCAGTTTCCAATGCCCACAGTTAACATTATTGCTACTTTCTCCTAACAGCCAGGAGGTCACCAGTCCCTTGGTCTGACTCCTCCTCCTGGGATGCCCCACCAAGAGCAGCTGAGATGGGTCAGGAAAGGCAGGGAGCACCACCAGCCCAGCACAAATTAACACGTCTCTGAGAAGACGCGAGTGTTGGTATGAGCCTGCCTTGCCATGAGAAGACACATGTTCCTCATGGTGCGTAACGCCACAAGAGAGCTCTCTGTAACTAGCAGGGTGGACGCATAGTCTTTACCTTCGCAGGGTTGAGAAGACTGGCTATGTGGCTCTTTATCAGGTGGTGTGAATAATCACAGATCTCTACTGATGTTACACATCCTGCTCCTGTATTTAAATACAGGCCAGGACCTGGAACTATCCTCTTATAATTACGTGCTCGTTGCTGCGCAGTGTAGTATCTCCCTCCTGGTTTTTCTCTCCGCATTGCGACTTTCTTTTTAAATGAAGAAAGTCAGTCCTTTTTCTATACATATGTACACAGTCACTTCTTTTCACAGAAAGCTCTGCTTTAAAATGCCAGCTGTCGTCCTCCAATAAGGCAGTCATCATACATAAGCTGCAAGAAAAAACAAAAGGCCATTAATGCAAAACTCTTACTGGGAGTATTGTATCCACTCTGGGATAACTGCCAAATTCGGCATGCCCTGACTTCAACAGCACAGAAAATTTCTACACCAAAATACTTACGTTTGCCATTTAACAGCACTGAGAACATTAGAAAAACAAATGCTGGGGAGGAGAAAACCACCCATTAACTTGAATTTTATCTCACGAGGTTCTGTAGGTGTCAGCAACAGAATGGTGTTCAGAGAACCATGTTGCGTGAACTTAACCTCCTTTCCCTCATGTTATTTCTTACATTTTGTTCTTATTCTATTTATATGCTTGCCCCAACTGCCATCTTGCTGATGGCTGATAGCATAACCTTACTTTATGGGCTATTTACACCCGTCTGTTACATAGGCAAGGGGTCGCTGGAGCACTTCATCAGAGCAGCAGCAAGCAGAAAAACCACAAAGGGCAGGATTCTCCCCTTCTCTTGAAAAGGTGCAAATAGCTACTTACTTCATCCTCTGTGAATTCAGGCTCCGATTCACTGCTCTCCTCATCCTCACTTTCGGGCAACATCTGCAAGTTGGCTGTGGTCAGCTGCTTCAGCTGTTCCTGTATGCTGGAGTTGTCTCTTCCCCACGTGAGCTGATACGGGGAATAGCCCTGGTAGGTCACTTTGTTGACGTCCGCCCCATGTTTCACCAGAAGCGACACCAGGTCTGAATTCTGCAGGTCGACAGCCAAATGTAGTGCTGTTCTGCCATTGCACGGCTCCTGCGTGAAAATAACACAAGGTTCAGCATGTTAGGAGAGCCAGAGCCGGTGTCAGACCTGTGAATTCTTACGACTACACAGCCCTGCTCAGTTGAATTCACAGTATACATTACATACCTGAGCATTTACATCTGCTCCCAAGAACAGCAAGTATTCGACAATAGCCAGGTATCCTTGAATAGATGCCAAATGGAGACATGTATGTCCTGCAAAACACAAATGAAGGGAAAATTTGAGTAAGTCTAACCTGATGTCCTATCATTCAGTTAAAAATCAAGATGATAGGACAGGACAGTATCTAAATTTGCAATTCATCCATGGCAAAAAGGTGTCTTCCAGGAAAGCCTTCCAGCTTCCAGTTCAGTATGAATAACAGGGTTGGATTTTGGAAAGACTTCTTAGGAGGCTTTATTCCACTGTTTGACTGCAACTTTTTCTAACAATAAAAAAAAAGGAGCACTGCAAAAGTACTCACTAAAAATGAAGAATTCAAAGCCATGAGAGCCAATAATCAACCATGAGCAGGCCTACAAGGCAGCGGCTTTTTAAAGGAGTCGGACACCGCAGTGGGCTTTGGGCTCCTCAGCTCTCAAACGGGAATAATGATCCTTCTCCACCTCTCCAGAGATCTTGGAGCTCTGCAGAACATCAACCCTACCCTCAATACAGGATGCCGACACTGATGTACAGCAGCATGCCCGTACCGTTGTAGTTGGTCGCCTGCAGGACAGCGAGGAGGTGGTGTGGCTGGCAGTACTGTGTGAGGACGCTGACGCTCCTGAGGGAGCCCTGCTGGCAGGCAATGTGCAGGGGGGTGTTTCCTCGGAAGTCCCTGATTTCCAGGTCGCATCCGGCCTTCAGAAGATGCTCGGCAATTTCAGGCTGATCGGTGATCACTGCCAGGTGAAGAGGAGTCTGCAGGCAAAAGAGAAAACACAGACCTGTAAGTTACACCACAAACTCCGCAGCAATGTCTGGACAAACAGACCCCTTGACCATTTAGCGATCTGTGCCCCTGGTTAAAAACACACCCTGCAAAGTCAGTTCTTCCCAACATGTTGTACGGTTGCTCTTTAGTCTGGGACTGATGAACTTAGGGCTCTCTGGATACCGAACAGTCAAATCCATATGAAAGGTATCATTAACATCCCAATAAAGAGGGATGCAACCCAATGCCTCATATTCAAAAAATGTGGGTGTTAAATGCCACTCTCCGGGGAGAGGAAGCGTTGTACCAACACTGGCTGGAGCCAGCTGGGACTTTCCTGAATGCAGGCTTTGATTTAATAGCCATCAATTTAAAAAAATGTAAAAAGGACTTTTGGGGGGAATTCCCCACAGGGCTTTTGTGGGGGTGGTGGAGGAGGCTGATCCGGATTTGGGGCTGTGGAGGTGAAAGTACCTGGCTGAGGCTGTTCTGGAAGTTCAGGAAAGCACGGTCCCCGGCTGTCTGCTGGATCACCTCCAGGCTCAGGGCTTTTTCCTCGTGAATAATCGCCAAGTGGAGAAAACTGCAGGAGAAAAAAATTAAAATAAAAAAAGTAAGCGACCCACGTTAAACCCCGCAAATCGGACGTTAAAACCCCCAAATCCCCCGGGCGGCCCGAGGCGAGGCGGGCCCGGGGCCGGGTCATGCGCGGGTGTCGCAAACCGGGGCTTTCGGCGGCCGGGGCTTTCCGCGGCGCGGGAGCCGCCTCTCCCTGGCGCCCCTCCAGGGACTTTCCGCCCTCCCTCCCCTCCGCTCGCCTCCCGCCGCGGCGCGGCCCAGCCCGGCGCCTCCCCGCCGGCAGCACATCCTGTCCCGTCCTCACCGTGCCGCGTCCCCTCCGTGCTCGTGCCCCCGACCCCGACCCAACCCCCGACCCCCACTTACGTGTCCCCGTCCTCGGTGAGCTGCTGTGCCCAGGCGGGCGGTTCGCGGGGCTGCAGGCGTATGTCCTCCAGCTCCTTCACCAGCTGCCGGTACTCCTCCTCCTTCATGGAGTCCAAGCCGCTGTCGTGGCGATCGTCCAGCGGGAACCCGCCCTGACGCTCCTTCTTCGTTTGCTCGTAGCCCTCCATAACCGGCGGCTCGACGGGGCGGCGGGCGCTGATCATGGCGGCGGAGCTCCGGCTTGCTGCGAGTGAGCGGCGGCGGCGGCGGCGCTTGGCATATACACCCCGGTGAGGGGATTTCTACGGGGAGGAGCCGCCGAGGACGGGAATTTCCAGCCAGTCAAAGCCCGACCGACGGGTCCGGTCCTGCTCGGCGCCGCGGGCGGTGGCAGGGAGGGCGGATCAGTTCGGGCCGGCCCCTTCCCTCCCCTCCGCCGCCCCGTGAGGGGAGGCGGAGGGAGGGAAGAGGTCGGCCCGGGAGGGGACTTGGCGTTTTTCCACGGCGAGGGGGAAGTACTCGCCTCCCCGGCGTCCCCGCCGGTACTTCCCTACTGCGCCCCGGGCGGCCGCCCCGGGCCGGCTTTCCCGGGGGGGAGTTTCCCTGCCCTGCCCTGCCCTGCCCGGCCCGGCCCGGCCCGGCCGTGGGGCTCCCGGTGCTCCCTCCTCGGCAGGGCAGCGGGGGTGCGCGCCGCTGCGGGGCCCCATTGCTTGCTGCGGAGGCCCTGGTCCCTGTGGGTGACCCTTGCACGCTGAGCACCACCCGCACATGCTGAGCGCTGCCTTGGTTGCACGCTCCATCAGCTACGTGCTAAGAGGAGCTGTGGGATGGCTCAGGCCAGAAGGCCGGTCTGTAAGCGTACAAAGCGGTGGTCATCGCGCTCGGAGAAGCTCCACCGTCCATGAGGTGCAGTGTGGCACGACAGCTCTCCTCCACGGCCCTGGTCTGCGCAACAGCAGAATCCTGCCCCTGCGATTGATACCAAAGACTTGAGGATCATTTTGACTCCCTTAGGAGTCGTTAACCAGCGCTTGGCTCATAAGCAGGAACAGGCTTTGTAGCCAGCTCAGGTTAGCGAGGTCGTGCTGTAAGTTCAGGGAACCAAACACAACCGAGAGCGATGCTGAGGCTGCAACTGCATCAGCGCCCTGCATGTCTGCGCTGCGGTTGCTTAGGGAGGGTATCGATTTTGGGAGAGATTCAGATAGTATTGCACATGACTGGTGTTACACTGTCAACGATGCCTGCAGGTGTGCGGGTGCTGCCTCAGCATTTAGAGGATTTCATGTCTCTGCTGCGGAATTTTTCACTTAGTGCAGTGGGATCAGGAGTGAACAGGAGAATTCTGTGCCACTCCTGTACAACCAGTTCTGGTCCAGGACTAAACAGGCCTCTCTCAAAAGGTTCATATCAATAAAAGAACAAACCTTTTTAAGAAGAAGTTACATATTCTGCCATTATTTCGACTTTCTCTGGCCATTCTAAATGATCTTTTTCTGCTCCTCTTTACTGCTGTCCCGCCATCCATGGGCAATGAAAACTGGATAAATGCAGGCTTTCACATGGATAAAAGGCATTGTCTGCGGGGCTGACAGCGCTGAATTTCTCCCTGGTGAATTTTTGCTTCTACTTCTCAGATGTGGGGGATTCCCATGAAGAATTTTTCTTCTCTTGCAACTATTACTGGCCTTGCTGAGTAACAGTGTCTGCACTCTTTTCCTTTTGTCATTTTCCCGTGGGATGGCATCCCTTTGAACAAGAACTTATGAGAAAATCCAGAGATGAAAGGGGGAGCCAGATGAGACGGCGAACGCCCGACTTTCTGTGAGCAGATGTTTCTGATTTTCAGCCCAGCTGTGCCATTCCTGGACTTTTTTCGTTATTCATCACTTGGCTTGGGACAACCCGCTGGTGCTTTCAGGCAGGTTTACAAAAAAGCTGTACAACTTTTTCTTTTATAGGTTAAGGGTTGTGAAAGTTTTGTGAGCTTCTTCAAACAGTTTCCCCTTTTTAATGTAAATTGGCAGGGAAAATTTAATTAACAAATGAATCTCCTACCTGCTTCCCTGCAAAAACGGGAGGATGAGAGTTGGAAAGCAAGCTCCTGCTCTGACTGCCAGGGGAATCAAGACCAGCCAGGACCACGCTGCCTCCAGTTGGCGTTTTGCTGGAACCACCCAGAAATTAAACTTCAAAACTTCCCATCTTCACTGCAGTGGCTGGAAACTGAGTTCAACAAAGCAAGCTTTTTGCCTCCTTCTGTAAGTGACCTCCAGCTGCTGTCACAGGCAAACGCGGGGCTATTTTTAGCGAGTGTTTGCCAGCAGAAACCTCTTTGGAGGCACGCGAGATGCTTTTAGTTTGTGTGCATTTTAACTCAGCAGTATTGCAGCCGGTTGTAGGTGGCGGAAAGGAGATGGAAAATGATTTCTGGATGGAAAGTCACACTGAGGCCAGCCCACTTCCTGCCCCAGGGAGATGCTGCCACCCCACAGCCGTTCCGCAGCCCAGCCCAGGGTGTTGGGGGGGTGCCCAGATGTGGGCCAGCACCCCTGGGCATTAAGCAGCTAAAAGGATTGAGAAGGGATTCAGCCCTAAATCCTGATCCAGGTGTAAAGTAGCAGCCAGCCATGGCTGAACCCTCATTAACACTAAAACAAATAAAGCTGCTGCC
Source organism: Steatornis caripensis (assembly GCA_013398225.1). Classification (NCBI taxonomy): domain Eukaryota; kingdom Metazoa; phylum Chordata; class Aves; order Caprimulgiformes; family Steatornithidae; genus Steatornis; species Steatornis caripensis. The sequence continues at coordinate 33,305 of VZSC01008578.1, read as the reverse complement.
TTCTCTGTAACACCTCACGGCTGACAAGGTCATCGTACAGTATTTGCCTAAAGGGACGGCGAATAGAAAATAGTGTAAAGCAAAGGTTTTGAAGCGGTGGTGAAGGTCAATGATGCTGCTTTTGTGCTACTGATGTCCTGCTCTATTTTTTGCAAATTAACACATCCTAGCAGTTCTTCCATACAATTTTCTACATGGTCCGCAAGAGAACAAGAATAGAAAGAAACAAACTCAGCTTTTGGATATAGGTTTTTTGTATATAGGGTGGAGCCTATCACAACTTGATTTCCTACGTGGCCTCTCACCCGGGTGTTGCAGTTCTGGGAGGCTCAGACGTGTGCTCAAGGGATGGAGAAGCTGTACCTATCCAGGGACAGGGGTTAGCCCTGCAGAAACAGGAGCAAAACTCTATGAACACTGCAGTCATCTGTGCCCAACTAAACCCTCATTGTCCTCGTGTGTGTTCTGGTTTAACACCTCTGCTGTGTCTGTATTAAATTTCACAGGAGTGCTTTTTATGCTCACCAGCCTGAGAGGGGATAAGGCTCTCTGCAGTTTTGTATATGGGACTATTTTAGCAGTCTCTGCTGCCTGGTCCAGCACACATTTTAGACCAAGGGACTACCTAAATGTCACTTTAACAATGTAAAAGGCTGTAGCACAAGAGGTGGTTTTGCACCTGATACCTAAGGGCTAGATTTTGCAAAAGCCTCCTCCGCTCTGGGTGCCCTGAGCACTCCGTTGGCAGGGCTGTGGGGCTGCAAGGACGAGGTGTTTGTTTTTATTCTGCCTTGCAGAAAGCAGCTGGCAGGGCTCCGAGAAGTAGCCTTGCGTGCCTGAATACTGCAAAGGGACAGTAGGGTTTTAATCAGTTTTTAAAGTACATGAAAGATTCTCGTGCTGCTTCCTCCAGCAAACACATTAAACAGTAATTTCCTGATTGCCACACTAATCATAAGAACCGTCTAGTGCTGTCACTGTGGTGCTGCTGATTTGCCAGAGTTGGTCCCTCAACTTCATCGTTTTGTGATTGCTGCTGCAGATACCCATTAACTGTTTCCTCCCATTTAATCTCGAGGACTACGCATGGCTGGCAGTAAATGTACCAGGAAAGGTAGTTCACAACATTCAGCAGGATCTTGGCCCAGGCTGTTAAAACCAAAAGCAAAGAAAATCGGTGAAGTAAACCTGCTGTCTGCATGTGTACGCCCACGTGCAGATACCTCTTTGGAATAGGACTCCAGTTTATTGCTCCAGAAGACTGAGGACTTTGCTAGTGCAGTGGAAGCCAGGGAACACTTAACATTGCCATTCTGATAACATTCTGCAATTAAAATCCGCGTATCTCAGGCTCCCATTTGCAGCTGCTGTAGAGATAAGAACCAGGCAGTTCCAAACAATTAGTCCAGTGGTAAACAAGGAAAACTTATTTCCCTTCTGCTTTATAATATTAATACAACTCTTACGAATTTGAAAGCTTTTTTAAAAATGTCCAAGTGAGAAGAAGAAAAGTTAAGCAATGTCCATTTTTGTCAGACGGGTTGAGGGCTGACAGCGTTACATGTGCCATGTGGCCTGTATCCCTACCTCCTCAAAATTTTTCATCGGAGGCTATTATTGGACAGTCAGATACTCCAAAAAGCAGTGTGGTGGATTTCTCCACCTTACTGGAGCTGATGTAATATACAAGCGAACAGTGTGGGGGGTAATTTTTGGCACTTAAATCCAAGGTCCAAATTAGGGTGTTTAAAATCCTGCCCGTGTCCCACAGATACAGAAGTGGAGTTAACTAGGGTGTCCTGGCCAGAGTCTAAGGGGTCTGGATTTCTGGCTGGCTGCACTAGTCTGTTTTTATTTTCAGACTGCAGCTTATTTTTGGCATCTCTTAAACTGATGTACTGCATCCCCAGGAAGATCTGCATTTCTCCGTGAGAACTGTGGGCTGTTCATATATCAATTGGTTGCATTTCTGGGGATCCTTAGAGATGAGATGTACTGTATCAATTTAAACTGCTTTTATTGTTATGCCTTAAGGGTAAATATAGGTCAAGTCATTTGAGATTGGCTACCACTTGGAAGACAAGTTTTCTCTGGTGTCATTCTCATTTTTCATGTGGAAGTTTTGTTAAAGCATGTTGCTTGCAAAGCTTTAAGCTCATGCTCACTGCCTGATGTGGCAAAGCTTGCTGCTACATGTGTTTCACGTAGGAGAGAAGAGACTTCGGCTGGGGGAAGAGAAGAGCATAGGCCAAGTCTTAAGCTTGTACAGCTTTACCTTCAGCAATATGAATCACGTTTCTCCCCATCAATCCCCTCTGTGGTTGCAGACATAGTGGAAGCACCTGACAGGGAAAATATGAACTGGGAGCATGCTAATAATTAAAAAGGGACTTTCCCCCTGCAGGCAGCTGTGACATTTGGTAATGTTACAGTCTCTAGTTCTTCCCAGCAAGCAGGGATCTTGCAAAGTGGCATGGTGGGACCATGCAGAAAACCCACTTGGCGAGAACTGAGGATGGGGATCTCTGCCGGGCAGAGGGTGAGCATGGGCAGCCAGCGGTGCCGTGCCAAGGAGCGAGCTGTTTTCCTTTTTGTTTGGACTACGTATCTAGAAGTTTGAAGTTGGATCTGGATACAAATTTCCCTGTGTTACTAGATGATATTTTGAGCAAACTAAAGACCTGAACTGAGTTACGCTGGGCTGCCCAAGCCAGAGGCTATGCACGGGCAGTGAGAGGTGTCCATCTCAGCACACAGAGTTTGCTCTGAGCCTCCTCGTGCTCCTGTGCAACCCTCATGCCTAAAGTTTGTGGGTGCAAGTAATCCTGGATAAACATAAAAAGCCAGTACACTGCTTCTCCGCGAGCAGTGGGAGCCCGCCACAGCAGACAGGCACATGGCTAACCTTAATTAGAAGCTGAACCGTGTGTGGGCCCAGGGATTTCCCTGGGGACGGATGTGGCAAACACAGGGGCTAGTGCACCGAGTGCTGTAGCTGTGTGTCTGCGATAGCACGGTTACTGCCAGGGAAGGAAGCAGGAAATACTAGACAATACTAAGAGCATAACCCTGAGAAGAAAAGAAAAAAATCAAACAATAGAAAATGAACTTTAGGCAGGGTGCTTCCTGAAAAAGCCCTGGGACTGCCAGCGAGGGACTGTTGCAAGGCTGGTTCCTCCTGTGCACACCCCCTTTGGAGGAAGGGATGCTCTCTGCTCTCTGCACCTTCTCCTGGTGAAAGTCCTTTGGAGCCCTGAAACCCAGCCGACCGCATGGCTCTGGGAGGGGTAACCCCTATCTGCCACCCACAAATTGCCTGAGGCTGACAACAGCTGTTAAGAGGGGCTTGGCTTCAAATGTCTTGGTGCAAAATGCCCGTCAGGGTCCTCCAGGACTCTGCTCGGGAAGTTCCTAAGGCTTTAAACTGTTTTTTTTCCCAGAACAGTTGTGGGCTGTGCTTGGAGCTGCAGCATTGGCTGTGCCAGCAGGGAGTGTGCACAGCACTGCCAAGGGCTTGATGTGCTTCTGTGCCATGTCCTGGTCCAGCCCATCCTTCCTCTACCTATACAAATGGCTATCGGTGAGAGCGGGGCTGCAGCACCTAGGGTAGCTCAGTTATTCTCTGCAGGAGAGCAAGCTGGGAGAAGAGCTCCAAGGAACGGCAAAGAGCTAGGCTGCATTTATAGGGGTATTGGGTGAGCTCTGATTTACAGACTGAGACATGCTAAAGGCAGGCTTAGTGGGGTTAAATGCAGATTCTTCCAAACTCCAAACACCCCGTGCTGTGCATGGTCTGGGTATTGCTGTGCATCCCCAGGGCGCAGGTTCTCCTGACCAGGCTATAATAAAATCCTCATTTCCTCGCACAGCTCTTGCTCTCTCATATTCCCGTTTATTTTCATGCAGCCAACTGCGTACTCTGAGCACGACCTCCCCCGGAGCAGGTGATGGCTGGCAGTGAGGTCGTGGCCATAGAGCTAGGGGACAAGCAGTGCCACCCCAGGGGGCTGCTTCACCTCCGCCACCTGGGCTGGCAGTCACAGGGTGACCGTTCCTGCGGGTCCTGCGCTACCCGAGCTGCACGTACTGAAGGGGAACTGGAAGCAACAGTGTGTCTTTCAGAGGGTGCCAGGGTCAATGATTCATGACTGGGGACACATTGGGGAGGAAGAGGGAGCAGATGGAAACAGCACACAGATTTTCCAGCCTGGATGAAGTTTAAATCCAAGAATGCATCCGTTCCTAGGATGATTTCCCATTTAGTGTATGCCTTTTAGGGCTCTGATTTCTTCAGATTTCGTGGGCGTTGTTTACTAATTTATGACTGGTGTTTCCCAGACAGAAATAGCTCTACAGGATAAGCTCCTGCCTTTCTTGGACAGATGGTTTGTGCATAGGCAGTAAATTCAGTTCTTCTGCAAACTCCCTGTCCCATGAGTGAGCCGTGGTGACGTCTGGAGGGCCTGCACACGGCATAGCCCCGGCGACACATGGTGCTGGCCTTGCCTAGATGTCCGGGAAGCCTGGACAAATGGGGAAAAGGTAATCCTTGAGTTCTTCCCAGACCAAATTTCTGAGCAGGGAAAAAAATAACTTGCTTGGGAAAACCCTGATCTCTGGCAATACAGACTTAGGGACAGGGGTATGGTTTTATGCTTGAGACAGGAAGGCTCTGAAAGACATTTGTGGGAAAGCCAGCCAGGGAACTGAGATGGGATGGGGTGATTTTCCCCAGAGCACTGCAGAGAAGCCATATCGGTCCTTCTTTGAAACAAGTGTATGACAGTCACACTATTTAATTCTTCTTATGCCTGCATCCACAGACACGAGCCCTTTTCTTCACTGCATCCCCTGCCTCCCAAAGCCCAGCATCCCACTGTGGCAATCACATCTACCTCCTGTATCCTCACAGGCTGGTAGTTCTTTGCCCCTGCAGACCTGGGAGGTAGAAGACGTCACAGTCAAAGTATCCTCATCTCTCAGGAGCCTACAGGAACCCGACCCCTTGCAGGACTCAGCTGGTTGTACCGTTACCTTGTGTCTCACTCTGTATATATATATATAGCAACACCCTGTCCACCACGTTATGTTAGTATCTTCCCTTCTAAGGAGAATCCTCACTCACCCCCCTGTCTGCTGTTCCTGTCATGGTCGTGTCTGTCTGTCCCACTGGCACTTCCGTGCTCTGAGCTCTGCCCAGGGCAGCCTGCTGGCACTGCTTGGCCAAGCCACGTGCTCATGCAGTACACATTTTGATAAGACATCTGGGATGTGTGTGAGTGATTAGCTAGTGAATAATGAACAGCAAAAAGGCATCTGTGGATTGTGTGCATGAGGTGCCCTCTCCCACCTTTCCTAGTGAGCAGCATCAATTCCCTGTCACCTCAAGGTCACCCAGGCTGCATGACCACGGGCTCTCCCACATGTAGCTGAGCAGCACCTCCCCAGTCTCTGGGCTCGGGGTGCAGTCCCCTGCTGCGACGCTTTTGGTTGGGAACTACCTGCACGTTCCGTCACTCCTTCCATCTGTTTGGCTTAGCTGATCTCAAGTGACAACATACAGTAGAATTAAGACCAAGCAACCCAGTTGCAGGCACAGTGTGACTGTGAGACTTGGTCACACTCCTGTATCCCTTAGTACCTTCCCTCAGCTGCCTCATCTAGAGGTCTCTGGTAAACATTGTTTTGATGCTACCAGTCCTGGGGAGCACAACAGTGGTCTGGGGAGACCTTGTACCTAGAGGAAGCTGTTGATGGCAGGGAAGCAGGCATGTGTACACTCTTGCTGCTGGAGAAGCCATCTGCTCGTTTGGGCTTTTGCAGACAGCTCTAGGGGTGAAAACTTGTAACATGAGCTCTGAGCTCTCTGGCTTTTGCATTGGCATGGTGCTGTATGGGCCTTCTCACCTGTGTCCCTCCAAATGTAGGCTGGGGTTATGGGGTGGGGTATGCAGCCCCTGTGCTTGCCTGCAGGGAAATGCTGAGAGCTTGACCACCACACGAGTCCTCCTATGTAGGCAGGCACTGCGGTGGGGCTGGGGCTCAGCCTGGGTTTGAGGGAGTGGGGCAGCGGGGCTGAGCCCCGCTGTGGAGGAGGGGTCAGGAGGGCAGCATAAGGAGGGTCTTCGCTCATGGGGCGAGGGTGGGGTGTGCTTAGGAGGGTGGAGGAGGAAATAGCTTATGTGCGCTGTTGCACTGGTGCCCTCACAGGTGGCATCCACTCAAGCGGAGTTTGGAAAAACCCACTTCAGCTTTGTTTAGCTCAGTTTTATTTAACCCTGATGAGGTGAGCTGCTGTGAGAAATCATCCCACGTACGATCAAAGATGCATTGGCAAGGGGCAAGCACAGTTCCCAAATGGTTTCTTTCCTAAGGACCATCCAGAAGGACCCAAATGCACTGTGTTACAGGAATGATGGAGCCTCTGGGAGGTGGGTTGGGCAGCTAAAAGGCTGTCCTCGGGAGTCCAGCTGCACACTAGTTTCAGCTGCATCATCAAAGTGAGTCATTCAATAAAACCAATTAGCTGAAGAAATATCACTAAACAGTAATAATTATCCAAATGTCCTACCATTGACCATTTAGATGGCTAAATCCACACAATCAATTGTGTTAGTGAATGCTAATTCAAATCTAATAACCTTCTGGTTTATTTGATTATGTATAAAGAATTCACCTGCAGTGTTGCGACAGGATCGGACTGCGGAGCAGCCGGATGCTCGGGCACCTGCCTGCCCTGTGGTCTCCACACACGTGTTGTCCCCAGACTGCCAGCAGGACACGCGGTGTCCACCAGTCAGGCTGGGGAGCAGGAGAGCGGTGACTTGATGTCTAGGAGCCTTTTGGCTGGGCAGGCAGCAGCTTTCATGGGCTTTGAAGGGACTTGTGCCCACACAGAAATGTTGTGTGGCCTCTCAGGAGAGGCTGTGTTCTCCTTTTTGCCCCTTGCCTGAAGGCGTCTGAATCTCCTAAACTGGACGACTGGGCAAAATCACACAAACACCAGAAATCCGTATCATCTGCCTGCAAATAAAGGGTACGAAGGGAACTCACTCTTAAAAATGACACAGTTTCTGCCAAGAGCAAATCACGCTCTGTACCCGTGTTGGAAACAGACTCTTTGGCACGGGCTTTTACTCTCTCCGCATGTCCTTGCGACACCTAGGTTCCGGGTACACACAGGTCTTCACTAAAGTGCTTCATGCTATGGACTGACTGTGATATATGGTCCATTTTGTTATGTATGGGTGTTATTTTGTTGTGTCTGGACATTGACATCATGCTTGCCACCACAGTACCTGGATATCTAGAAATGATGGATGTTATTGATCTGGTGGAATTCAGCTTGGTGCTGGAATTGCCCTCAGCCTTCCTGCAAAGGTGCAGTGAGCTCCTATGTCCCTGTTGCTAACAGACCCACTCTTCTTAGCTAATACCTGTGGGTGCTCTGAAGAGGTGAATTCAGGAAAGCTTGTTTTTCATCAGTATTTCAAGAAAGGAATCAGCAAAGGTGCCAAGAAGGCAGCCTGCCCTGAAAACTGATGTCTGCTGTGGTATTTTCACGTCTGCACAAATCGTTATGTTAGCTCTCCTTGTGCTCTGCAAACTCAGGAAGGAGAGAGCGCGTCTGGCGTAGGGACCAGTGACGCACTTTCGCAATGTGGGGTGCCAGGGATGGCGAAAACCCGGCACCTCTGAGGTCAGCAGCCATCAGGCTGTGCTCACACCTCTCATACCGATGCCCCATCTATTGAACCACGTTTTTTCCCTTGGGTGGAGAACAGCGCAGGCATCAAGAGGGCGAATTTCTCCTCCTGCCTGCTGTCTGTTCTCGCTATGACATTGCAAGGTTTTCTAAGCGAGGCTAATATGCAGTGAATAACCACGACGTGCCACAGCAGGACCTGCACGGTCCTGCTTGTGTGCGGCATCTGCAGCAGGTTGGGCAGCAAGGGCAGGAGCTGCCCCAGGGAGCTGGGATTATTTGCCATCAGCTGAGGGAGCCTGGCCATGGTGTTTGTAGCACACGGGGGCAGCAGAAGCAGCCCTTGTACCGCAAAGACAGGGCTTCTCTGCTTGTCTGCTAGTATTAACGTTCATTTGCTCTCTAGGGCAGGCAGGTTTTATTTTTTTTAGGTCGTTCTGTGTAACATAATCATATTGGAGTAGAATTCTTCTACCTAATCAAATGAAACTTCATATAGTTAGTTTGTCATTAGCATTTACTAACGAATGTGATTGTGAGGATTTAGTTTCTCACATGGTGAATAGGAAGGCATTTAGATAATTACAGCTGTCTAGTGTCTTTCCACTGCTAATCGCTTTTACTGCCTGGTTCATTTCCAGACCAGCAAGTGAAACTCTGGCACACAGCTGTGCAGGGAAATGGCCCCTGCATTTATGTGCTGCTGTGTCCCTGGTATGATGCTTTGTATGTGTGAAGTCTGTTCCCAGCTCTATCCTAAGTTTCATGTGAACTTCAGAAAATCAGCGCCTTCCACTTGGCTACGCCATGCCAGGCCACATAGTCCAGCACCCTATCTCTGACACTGGCCAACTCAAGAGGCCTATGGAAGGAAAAATATAAGCAGATAAATATGTAAAGGCTTCTGGACTGCACATCCAGAGCTGTAGGAGCTTCCTGTGCAACTGTGTTTAGCAGCCGCTTCTGCTTCTATCTGCAGTTAATTTTTCTAATCCCTTGGTGGGCTTCTCCACATCTTTGGCCTCCACAATATCCTACAATGATGAGATTTAATTATATGTGCACTGAAAACTGCACCAAAACTGGTGTTTGTTTTGAAAATACAAGGTGATATTTTAATTGAGAAAAAGGAATACTTCTGTTATGTGAAAAAGGGAATGAGATTTGTTCTTTGCGTTTTCAGGCCACCTGTGATGTGACTGAGCTGTCACCACCCTCTGCTCTCTCCTTTCCAAGCTTCAGCTAATCCTGCTGCTAACCTGGTTAGTTTATTTCTCATATGGGAGCCTTTCCATACAAAGTCATCTTTTACAGAACCTGGGTTTTTTTGTGGTTGTCTCTTTGATACAGGGTGCAAACTGTATTTCAGAAGGATTTATAGAAACGTAAAATGATGTTTTCTGCTTTGTCTCTATTTATTCCCATTAACTCTGGTAATTCTTTCTGCTGTTTTTCCCACTGTGGATCGCTGACCTGAAGCATCCATCATGGCTCAGAGGTTTGTTTCCTAGTAAAAACTTTCATGTAAAGTTCATTTAAAGCCTGTGACTATACATGTATTGTCCTGGTTTGGGCAAGGACAGAACCGATTTTCTTTTAGTAAATTTGCTTTTTAGTGAAGTCTCTTCTGAGAAGCTGCACTCTCTGAAATTAACTGCATGTTTTTCCAGACAGGAGCTGCTTCTAGCAGTGATAAGGCTCGGTGTTTATAGTTAGTGCTGGAACATCAGAAGCAATGGTATGCAGAAAGGCCCTTGTGTATAGTTATCCCTATGGAGACCAAGGTCGATGCTTGCTTCTGCTGACTTTCTTGTGCGCCGGAACTGAAAGAGCAGAGAAGTCATCACACCTGTGACCCTGTGATGGGGAGGAGCGGGTCGGACAGGTGACCCAAAACTGACCAAAGGGAGTATTCCATCCCATACGCGTCATACTCGGTATAAAGCAGAGGGATCACGAGGGTCTCGCTCTCTTCTTCTATGGCCGGCATCCAAGGAGGACTCTGTCTGATTCTTCTGCCTTCGATCCCGATCCGTGCATTCCTGAATCCAGCTCCTGCCTGCTGCTGCTGAGTACAGTCCGGGACTTTCCTGGGGCGTGCCCCGCAGCGTCCGGGTGACGTATTCGTCATCAGTGGGGGGGAGCTCGATATTGGTTTTGTACATATTTGTATATTTGTATATATTTCATTATTATTATTATTCATTATTATTGTAGTTAGATTAAAGCTGTTTTAACTTTTCTAACCCATAAGTCTCTTTCCCTTTTCTCTCTTCCCCCCCACTTTGGGGAGGGAGGGGGTTAACAAAGAGCGTCTGTCGTTCGCTTAACAGCCAGCCCAGCTTTAAACCGTGACAATGTATAAATAGTTCTTTCCCTTGGATGATGTATAGTGCATTTGTGGATGTGGAATTTAATGCAAAATCAGACTGCTTATTGCTCTGCTACATCACATTATGAAATCTTTCTGCACTTCTCAGTTGTAGTGTAATCTGTTCCGAATAATTCTGTAGCTGCAGCAGCCTTTGCTACTTTGCTCTTTACTCCCTTTTCTAGGTTATTTATGGATGTGATAGAGAACTGAGCATTGCTTTCTTTCAAAGCAAAATCTGGGGGAGGAAACACGTCTGTTATACAAGCTGAGTGTAGTATGTCGTAATGATGGTAACGATAATTCTCATAAACTTTTGTGTCATTGCTCTGCCCTTTGATAGCTGTCCTGTTAGGAACAAGCGATTCAGAGGCTGTTTGGAACAGTACGGTCTTTTTAGGAGCTAAATGGGTCAAGGGTTTCCTGCCAGCAGGGCAGGCAGATTTCCGCACTGGGAAGGTGAAGAGAACCAGCATCTGGCTAATAATTGAATTCAAATTAAGAGTCGTGCCCACTGCTCCGAGAGAGTACCCGTGTGCCCTCAGAAACTTCAGCGCCCTCCCAGCCGTCGCTCCTCAGTTTATTAGGACTTTATTTAACTGTAATTGTAAACAATACTCTTCTTTTAAAAAATAAATTATTTTATCACCACCACCCCCGTCGTCCTTTCTCGTTTACTCCCACGTGCGATGCGTGCCCCCCCACCCGCCACCCCGCGCCGCGGCGTCGGGCGCGGGAGCTGCGGCGGCCGGCGCTGTGTTTCCCTCTAGCGGTGCCTGAGCTCCGCGCAAGAACGCCGCGGCCCCGCCGAGGGCTCTGCGGGAGCGAGTGGCCGGGTCCGGGGGCTCGCACAGCCCCGTCTTTCCTCCAGTGACCGATCCGCGGGGATGGCGGTGTGTCCCCCGCCGCGAACGGCCGTGGGTCTACGGCAAAAATAGAACCCCGTTGCCTTCATCAGCCTCCCAAGGTAGGTCTTCATGAATTGCGCTTGATCCCTCTTTGGTGCACGTGGAGTGATGGCTCGCTGTTGCATTGCGGTTCGATAACTGCGCTCGTGGGCGCAGCCCGAGTCCGCCGGGGTTTGGCCCAGCATCGGGGTGCAGCCGAAGGGCCTGTTTCCCAGAGTCTGTGCTTTGTTGAGTTAGGATGCTGAAGCGTCAAGGTCGTTCCCCATCACCATTGCATCCCCATCACCCATTGCATAAGAAGTCCATGTCAGGCTGTGAGACTCTCTCACTAATTTTCTGTTAGCTAGTATTACAAGCAACAGGCAGAAACTGAGGAGAAGTGGTGAAAATAAGCATACTTTAAATCTGCACCGAATAAAGCATTAAATGTATCAGAACTGAGGTAAAATACCTTCTACAGACAGAAAACTCTTCACAAATAACAACCAAAGATGTACTCCTGCTACTATATAAGCCTTCTAGTAAGCTCCTTCTCCACAGCTACTTGTAGGGCCTTCGAGCTTTCTAGAGATGCTCTGGATCAGGGGGTTTTCACACCCTTTGGGAAATGTCCCTCATCTCAAGACAGTTGGAAATGAGTACCTAAATCCTCCAGCTCCTCTTACATCTCACGTCAATGCTGTCAATGGGTGTATTTTGCAAAGATCCTTAACGGCAAGAGCTTGGTGCAGTACGGAGCACGCTGGCTCAGTCCCAGAGGTTGGGGAGCCCTGCCTGCAGGGTGTCCTGCCCAAGGACAGCGTGCCCTGTGTCCCACCTTCCTGAGCAATTTGGAGTTACTCTGGGCAAGCATCATTACGTGCTTGCTGTTCACAGCCTATTGACCACGAATGCTAGACAGCACGATGCAGGTGTTTGTAACCTGTCTTGTGCAACATGAACCAAATCAAAGACTTGGGAGGAGCAAGGTGCAGGACCTGCAGACCCCAGCCTCCTGGGCTGGTTGCATTAGATCATTGCCCAGTGCCACTGTGTCACCATGTTTCAGAGTAAACCTCCCTCCCCTTGCTCAGTCTGACTGCACGATCTCTTCTGAGACAAGCAAGACTGTGGGCAGGGCAGAGGTTGTGAGGATGCCACGTGTTGTTGATCCACATGTGACAGTCTTGGGACACTCATGCTGGCAATGTCACTTCCATCTTCCAATACTGCCCTTGTCCTTGCTTCCTCCAGGTACTTTCCTGCTAACCTGCTGTCTCCCCCTCTCTGAGTCCCTTCATCAGCAGCTGCTAGCAGCCATTGAATGGCTGCACTCTTCTCATCAGTCTTCTGGTGCAGCTCCAGCTCCCCAAACCACCAGCAGCACTGACTGCTGAACCGCAGACCCTCTTTTTGATTTTCATGTGTGTGTGCCATCACGAAAACACCATTTTGCAAAGATTGTCAAAAGCTCTCCCTGGCAAAGCTCCCTAATCATAGAGCATCCTTCTTCATATCTGGTTTTCCTCTTCCCCTTCAGAAAGACCTCAGACTTGGGGAGAGTATGTGGCATACTTTGTTGATTTGGGTAGATGAATACATGAAAAGATGACTTGGGTCTCCTGAAGAGAAAAAGAAACATTATTTTGTTCCTCAACATCTGGTAGGGGAAGCAGGTGATTTTTCTGATTATTTCTCTTAAAATTAAAAAGCTATTGTGAGTACTTTAAAATGTTATTAGTGTGTTTAAGAGATAATGTTAGTAGTTAAAATAAATAATGATTCATGCATATTCATTAATGTTATGTCTTTTAAATGTTGCTATATTAAGTCTTGTAGGAACAGCATTGAAGGTTCTTAATTATCTTTTACTTAGGCAAAGTACCAGCACTGGGAACAGCAGAGCAATGACTGGCGGGTGTGCATCCAGCGCTCGGAGGGATGCAATTGCAGGACTCAGGCAGAACTCAGATGCTTCGGTTCCAAGCCGTGACGATGAGAACTGCCTCTCAGCTGCTGTCTGACCATGGCCTGAGGTCTATGAATGATGCAGTTTCGTGTGACCGTGGCCTAAAGTCTACAAATGCAGCCCTTTCATGTGGAAAAGGACTTCAGCTGCTGAGAGTCCGATGCCTCAGCCCCCATGCAGACCCCAAGGGTCCCCAGGACCCTCAACCCATTACCCTGCAGAGCCTTGCTGGAGTGGGCTTGGTGCGCCAGGGGCAGCTGCTGCTTTCTTCAGAAACAACCTCTGCTCTCTTTTTTCACCAGGTCAGTGAGGGCAATGAAGATGATGAGGGGACCGGAGCATCTCTCCCATGAGGAAAGGCTGAGAGACCTGGGTCTCTTCAGCCTGGAGAAGAGAAGACCAAGAGGGGATCTGATCAACGCTCATAAATATCTAAAGGGTGGGTGTCAAGAGGGCGGGTGTCAAGTGGACGGGGCCAGACTCCTTTCAGTGGTGCCCAGCGACAGGACAAGGGGCAATGGGCACAAAAAGGAACACAGGGAGTTCCACCTGAACATGAGGAAGAACTTCCGTACTGTGAGGGTGACAGAGCACTGGCACAGGCTGCCCAAAGAGGCTGTGGAGTCTCCTTCTCTGGAGATATTCAAAACCCGCCTGGATGCATTCCTGTGCACCCTGCTCTAGGGGCAACTGCTTTAGCAGGGGGGTTGGACTGGGTGATCTCCAGAGGGCCCTTCCAACCCCTACCCTTCTGTGATTCTGTGGTTAACGCACTGGGGACCTGAGTTGCATCCATTCTTCCCACTGTGTCCTCCTGGGAGAGCGCCCAGGCCAGTGGGTCTCCCATGCCTCGCCTGTGGCACGGTGCCGCTTCCCGTAGAATCTTCAAAATTTCTTTTGTTGCAGAAAAGAGAGCAACTGGGAAAACATTTGCACGGAAGAAGTGGTGTCAGCTCCAGTCCCTGCTCATGGCTACCCAGTAACTATTTCACAGGAAACACAAGCACTTCCTGGAGCATGGCCCGAAGCCCTGAACTCCCCTCTCCCTAGGTGAGCACTCTCTTTCCTTTGCCATCTCTTGCAGTCTGCTGAGGATGCTGAATGTTTACAAGAGGTCAAAAGTGAATGGATGAAAAAGCCTATCTATTAAATCTATTAAATACAAAGACACCACTCAGGAATTGCCTGAGCCAGAGATTGCTGGCTGTTGAGAGGATATTCAGAGGAAATGCACTTTATGCTTTCCTGTTCCTATACTTCTCCCCAAGCACCTGCTTTTGGCCCCTGTAGGAGACAAAATGCTAGGCTAGATGGGCTTTCAGCAAGCAAACTGTGTATTTTTAGGACAGATAAAGCCACCCAGGCCTTTCTGTGTTGCCTTGTTGGCAGTGTGTCACGAAAATCCCAATTTTCTAATGAATGACTCTTTGGCAGTGATTTTAGTTGTATCACAAAACGAGATTAACCAGATAATAAAAGAACAAAAATCAGAATAACAACATTAAGGTCACAAAGTTAAGCACTTAGAGGGAAGAAAATGTCAAAATAAGGTGTCTTGTAATGATCTTTGGGAACCTGCAACAAGTTACAATCCTATCCGATGCCCTCCCGTGTATACTAGGAGATAGACTTGCTTTACACAATAATACCCTATTTTTTCCATAGGGTACTTCCTTTGTTCAGATCATAGGGCGGAGGTGACTCGAGTTGACTGAGGAGGAGAAAGGGAAGGAGAGTGCAGCCTCCAGAGTCCTACCTCCTCCTCCTCCTCCTCCTGCCTGCAGGAGCTCGTGGGCAGGGAAGGGAGCTGCTGGTGAACACCGAGGACAGCTGCCGAGGGAGACCCTGCTCCTGAGCGTGCACCAGCGCGATGCTGGATGTCTTGAGCGAAATCACGGGTTTTTGACAGAAGGCGTATATGGCTCCTCACTTCTGGGTGCTAACTGAGGGCACCTGGTGCTTGTTTGTAGAAGTGTTTGTCCCCAGCACGCCTCAGGTCAGCTAAAGCTGTACGTGGCTCCACGTATTATCTAGTGAAATTTCCACTTCAGGGAACTAGTCTAAATTTCTTTTTCACAGGAAACAGGATTAACTCACAGTATATATAAGTATGTATTTTGAAGAATGTATCTTTGGTTATAGCAGTGTACATGCAGTCATTTATAGTTAGGTACTTTAATATAAAAATAACACGAGAGGAAGTGTTTTGATGGCTATAGTACTGATAGCCAGAATGTTGTGTAATACTTTACATGTAAATACTCCTTCCAAAATTTGATGTTTTGGTATAGTCATTCTTTTGCTGTGATCAGATGTGCTTATACACGTAGCTTGTCATGTTGCCAGCCTGATAAATCTGAGCAGACAGCAACTGATAAGAAGACAGTCTGTCCTCTGACAGACAGGCACTATTTGCGGTGTCTAATGCTGCAAAGTTAAGCAGCGATGGGTAGACCCTCTGCCTAGGACCTCCCCAGCCTGCTGGGCAGATGTCCTGGCAGCCTCTGGCACCTGAAAGGGGATTTTGCTCCCTTAACCTCCAGGTTTTCACAAGTCAACAAAGATTTTTTGTTCCTGTCATCTCTCATACTGTTTTTAATTCCTTGTTCGAGTCTGGTAGCGCTTTCGCTTACCTTAATAGCTGCCTTCCTGCCTCAAATGTAACATTTTTTCATTATCTTTTGGGGTCACGTTTCTCAGCTTTCCCCATCTCCCTCTCTTCTGCTTGGGGATTCTTTCCTCACCGGTGGCACTGCTGGTCTTTGGGGTGAGGTTAGGGTTCAGGGGTGGGTTACTAACGCCAAATGTCACTTGTGCCTCTACAGACTTCTTGGTCTGCAGTAAAACTAATGACAGTTTCCTTTGGGACACCCATGATGTGGAAGAAAACACGGAGATTAAAGGTGGGTTCATCGTGCCTAGGCTGAATTGCCTGTGGTCCCAACTGTGCCACAGAGAGACCAAAAAGGTTGTCCAAAAGGTCTGGATTAGGCTATGGTGAAATGCCCCTAAAGGTGTCTGTCTCTGCACTGAGCATGGAAGGTGTTTAACAAACCGATTTAGAATCCACACCCATTTTTTAATGGCTAACATTTAGTGGCATGAGGAGGGACATCTTGACCTTATGTTCCTGGAGTCAGTTATTGTCACATGAAAGGTATTTTTTCTAAAATTTAAAAATAGCAAACAAAACCCCCCAACCAGGTTCATAACCTATTAAAGGACAACTGAGAGCTAAGGAAAAGAATGTATTTTTCTAATACATAGCCGTAGTCTGCCTTGCCTGAAAAAAAAAAAGTCACTGTGAAAAAACACACCTGCAACTCAACCCGAAAATTGCCTCCCAACAATAAATGAAGATACCACTTCCCTCTGTGATGAAGTTAAAATGTAATTAAGGTTATGTTGCTTTGGAAAAGTTCACTGATGATGTGGTGGGTAGAGGGAGGCAAGACTGCGGCTATGAAACGTGCTGGAAATTAGCATGAGGTGTTATGCACTCACAGCAATCTTTCGCATGTCCTGGCAGTTTGTCATGAGAGTGTCTATTGCAGGAGGTGATGCTTTGACTGCGATGCACAGCGTGAAAACATGCCATGAGCAGGAAGGCTGGTGTGATGGGGAATTTTCTAGAGTATTAGGTCTAAACATAACGTAAGCAGATTATTAGGTGCAGGGGGAAGTGCGGTAAATAACTATTGGCATGGTTTATCTTTGTGGAAGCATGAGAGAACTTCCCCTTGAAGTGAGAAATTTCTAAAATAAAAAGTTCTAAAAGATTATCTACATCCCAACATGTCTAGAGGTTACAGTGGAGACTGCAGCAAAGAGAGTGAAAATTTTTACTCTTCATTTTTATTGTCCGTTCTTATAATTAAAATCACTGGAAACTGTCATTTAACAGCAAATTTAAAATAAAAAGAACAAAACTTTCATGAAATCCCCAAACAAAGCAAAAAACCCTATACGTGTTGACACATCCTATCATCAGGTTTAGAAGCTAAGTACAAGAAAAACGATTGTTATCAGGTGTGAATTAACATATAGTGAGTTTGCTCGCAACTGAAGAAGGTGACAGATATAACACATGCATTAATAAAACGCCAAATGAAAGGTATGGCCGTCATTAGGGATGGTACTTGGAGAAATGCTATTGATTCCAGAAATTGAATTTAATTTGATGGCTTTTACTGTAATTAACGCAATGGTTTGTACCAGCATAGATCTCTTAACATTATTATCTGAGGTGACAAATTATGAAATTAAATGTTCATTTAAGATGTAATTCAAATTTTCCAAAGGTTTTCTTGAGTCAATGGGTCTCAGTTAATTTCCTTAGAGCTAACAGACCAGACTTTTTTTATCCTGTCAGTTTTCTGTCAATGAAGGTACTCCTGATTTACATCAATGCTGCAACGAAGGCAACGTATACAAAGGAAACATTCATGGGTTCTGATGAGGTCTTGACAGCCCCTATTGCATATACTTTGCAAGCCTGAAAGGTATTTTCTTTGTAGCATTAGATTTTAATGGTACTGAATGTAACGTGCACATATAATAACAATAATTCACTTTCCTTGTGTTCGCCCATTTACCTTGTCATGTATCTGCTAGATGTAGGGTCTGGTTCTCTTCTCTTTTACACCTGTTTTACCCGAGGGCTGTTTATTTTGATGGAGTTACTCCTGATTTAGACCTGTGTATGTGAATCTGTTATCTCAGAGAGGTAAATTAATGCTTTTAATCAAGACCACTCTTCTGCCTACCCATCAACATCAAAGCCTAGACATGCTATTAGTTATTGAGAAAGGAAGCACAGTGTGAGTAAGCAGCCCTCAGCTATCTCTGGCTCCCCATTACCAGAATTTTAGCACCATTACCTCAAAACCATGAATACTTTTATCCTCACAGTCACTTGGAAAGGCTATATATCCCCATTTTACAGACCAAAGCCACAAAAGGATCCAGGATTTAGGCAGAAATTAGATGCCTAAATCTAAATCTAATCCTCAAGACCACTTTTGTCTCCCTACTTTGAAGGTGCCGCTGTTGTGGACATTAAATCCCACATACCTGAAGATTTCTTACTGGCCATACCTTGAAGGACCTCGGTCTAGTCAGGTCATAGCAGCTGCATGTCTAAGTTTTCCCCTATCAGATCCTGTGGCCTCAGTGGGACTCTCCTCACTGGAGAGTGATTCTGCCACCATGTGCTTGGAAGTGTGCTGAAATGCTCAAGCCAGATTTCACATTTAACACCAGTGGAATCACTTTATTTTTTTTCTCTTTCCCTTTTCCCAGGTACAAAAATCTCTGGCAGCCTTTTCATTGGTCTTATATCCTGTAGTTGAATGACTAGATCAGTCATGCAGGTTGTAGGTGAGACAGCAGCAGGCCCTCTGTTTGGGAGGATTCAGATCTGCCTGTGTGTGTTTCCAGTTAACTGCCCAAGCCAAGGGCTAAAAAGTAGGACTTCCCGATTTACTGAGATCCAGTAGTCCCACTTAGTCCTGATGAAGAAGGTGCAGTGCACTGTCTCTGTCTCTGCATGCCATAATCTCAGGCAGAACCAGGCCACAGTGCTGAACTTGATTCCTCAGAGAATAAAATAAGAAATATGGGATTTTGTGCTCAATTCCTTGTGGTCTGGGCAAAATATTCCTGTAGGGAGCCCTGCTGTAAGATACTATATAGAACAACAGCTGAATGAAGAAGTATGAGCCATTCTTGGAGCAGGGACTGGAACAGATGCCTAGATTTTCTGCTGGTTGTCTTAGCCACCAAGCAACAAAGTTGATCTCCCTCTTCCCCCCTTCTCCGTGGGTATTTAAGTAATTCAAGAACAGTGACCTCATTTCTACAGGAGTGGAGAATGCCCCAATACAGCTAACTTAGCAGGTGGTAAGGGACACTCCCTTAGAAAGGCGAAGAGTGGACTCTCTTTGGACAGATGAAAGCATTGGGTCCAGTTTCCTGTGTCTTGGGTGAGTGTGCTGAACTGTTGTGTGAGGCTGGAAACCACTGTGTAATACATTGCAGAAATACATAATCCCTTCTTTGGTTTTCCAAACACATAGCTAACACGCCTACCTTGAGGAGAGGTTGCGGGTCTCCGCATCCCAAGCGAGCAGAGGCACTTCTATGCAATACTGAACCAGAGTGCCCAAGTTGGAAGGAAGGTTGGGAATTAAGACGTAGCAGCCTTAACGTTGCCTGCTGGCCACCTTACGTGTTTCCCTGTGATGGCAGCTGTGAGCCTAACTGGAGATTGTCCTCAACTCTCCGGGAGATGCCGGGTGCTCAGGCGAGGGCTGTGCTACCTGCGGGCCAGGCGCTGCAGCAGTAAACAGGCACCGCGGCGGCGAGAGCCTTTCCTGGGTGCGGTGAGATTAACAAACCGATTTAAATGGCACTCGGGCACGTCACGACAGAGATAAGACATGTAGTGGGGTGGCGGGCCCGCCCGCCGGGGCCTGCCCCGTTCTCCAGCCCCCTGATTAACGGGGAGGAAAGAACAAGAGCGGTGGGACCCGCGCAGAAGGGCTTGGGGAGGCGAGAGGGACCCGGGGGCAGCGCGGGGCGGGCCCGGCGGAGCTGTCCCGTCCCGTGGTGCTGAAACGCCGCGGAACGGCAGCTCCGCGGTGGCTGCTGATCCCGGCCCGGCCCCGTCCCTAATCAGCGCCGCTCTCCAGCAGAGACCCGTAAGCACTCGGGACGTGAAGGGCAAGGGACAATTAATTTTTTAAAATACCCGGTCAGACGTGTAGACTGCAGTCCCTCTTTATTCGTCAGCTGATTATAGCGGTAATTGCTTTGCTATTTATCCGTGGAGCAGCTTCCCCCGTATTGAGGATAACGGCATTAGGAGGCCTCCTGAAGAATACTAATTACTTAAACCCAGAACTTCAAATTTCAGGTCTTAAAGGCAAATGAAAGATTTAATTAAAAAAGGAGATTCGAGGCCGGGTAGGTCGTTAAATGCACCGAGACGATATACGTGCTAGGCTGCTGACCTGAACGATACTCCTTACCAATGTCAATGGCAGAAAAGAAGATGGGGGAACAAACCTATAAGCAATTCAGCCATAGAATTATTTTAAGGGAGACAGTTAGAAAAGTGTGCCTTTATCAAAACAAACATTGTGCTGCAATATGTGAATTGATGAAAAATTAGTAAAGTTAGTCCCAAAAGAAAAATAATTATTTAAGCTTAAAAACTAAAAGCTAAACTCTAGTTTTACTCCTGCACATGCAATTTGTCAGAGGAGAGAAGTAATGAATAAAATTATAATTAATAATAATAAACATAATAATAAGTTTCTATTGCTGCCTATAAATACATCTTCGTTAATCACATAATGACTGATAGAAACATTTGGAAAGTAGTTAAGAGAGATTTTTTTAAAGCCAAACAGCTAAGAAATATAATCCTACTGTACCTCAGTAATTGTTGAAGGAAGGACCCATTATCTTAATTATGTTTCTGGAGCAAACATTATTTCAATGTGATAAAAGATGACATGACACTAAAGGTAAAGCTACAGCAGATGTTACATGAGTAACAAGCCAATATGTCCACATTCTGGTAATTTCTCCCCCCGTAGACATGTTCTCATTAATCTGTGATTAATAGGATTTGAGTATAGTAAATGATGTTGATCTATTGTCTGTCTTTGTCCCACACCACAGAGAGAGCAATTTGTCAGCTCAGCTTTTGTGTGACTATTTAATAGCAAAGAGGGGGAGAGAAAAGATGCTAATCTTCTAATTGGCATGTATAGAGAAAGGTCTAAGAACACAGCCTGCCTGGAAATAGCTTGTGTGCAATTCCTATGCCTATGAAGCTGAGGAGGACAGACAGTCGGACAGCCCTGGGTGCCCGTGGAAAAGGAACTGTATGTATCCATCACTCCACCACCCGCTATCCAAAGGGAGACTGGAGAGCGAGGCACGCTGTAGAACAAGGTGCAATTGCTAACTCTTCAAAGCCTGTTACGTTTCAGCCTGTTACATGTCAAGGGAGTACTTCTTGACTGGTGTGACTTTAACAAAGACAGAAAGCTTCCTCCTTCACAGAGTATAAAGAAGAACTAGGTGGGGGAGGAACGGGGGGCAGTGATGGAGACCAGAACAGTCCTCTCACCGGGAAAATCGGAATCAATGGAGGGAACATGAAGTGCCCGAACGCCTTTCCAGAGAAGTCTGGTGAACAATGGCTTCATGCTAAGGTGGTGCCACTTGTGATTTAACTGTCCTCCTTAGGTGCTAAGGTTACCTAATAAAGTGATTGTTCCTCACACAGGACAAAATATAAATAACCTCACAATTAAGTCACTAGTCCCAATTCAGCACAGCATGTAAGCCACTGCTTAAAACTAGGCATGAGAACAAGCGCTTTGCTAAGTTATGTTCCCTCAGATGCCTTTCACCCACCCCTGAGTGTCTATTTGATGTCCTCTGAAAAGTCAGAATCAAGACTTGGTTTTTGGGTGCAGTTGAGGAATGAATCCCTCTGGCACATCTACCTCTCAGCAACATGCATGTTTGTTTCATGTAATGATTTCTTGAGTGGTGAATGTAGCCAAACAGTTCCTCATTCGGTTTAACCACCTGAGCCATTATGACAATACAGCTATTTAGGGTAACTCTCTAAAAATATTATTTTGAGAACCTAAGTCATTTTTTTACTGGTGCAATTTAAGGCACATTTCTGTAAGCAGCTTTATCAATCCAGGGGGTGGAACCAGTATAGTTCATCAAAGGATGGGACTATCTTAAACTAGCTTTGCCACTTGGAAATTGTGCTGTGGACCTGAGCATAAAGTTCTTTCTACCTACATAACTCTTTGGTGGATATAACATAGAAAATCTTTGCTGTCTCTGTTTTAATGCTAATGTGTGTGGGCAGGTTTTAATGGAAACTGATAAAGGATAAGGATTGGATAAAGACATGTTCACTAGAGGAAGAATAAAACCACAGACAGAATTGAATCTGATTTAAGACAGAGAAGAGTGTAGGGAAAGGAGTTGATTGTGCTGAGGTTAAAAAAAATGGCTCTCAATAGTGTGTATTTAAGTTTATAATATTGATTGCCAGATTTCACAAACAATTGCATCCCTGTACGAACCCACCAGGCTTGGGTGTACGAACCAGCACTCCGGCATGTACAGCAGCCATCGTGGCGGCCAGGGTCTGCAGTGCATATGCTGTCGGGATTTGGAGAGCAGATGTGAGTCTGGGCAGGGACAAAGCAAGAGGGGAAGTGGGGTGAATTGTGCCATCTTGTATGTGAATTTACAGAAATAGAGCATGTTTCTGCTGCTTGTCATGCTGAGCACAATTATCACCAAGCACAGAGTGTAGCCCTTTTTCTGCCTTGTGGGTTGAGCACTGACATTTGCCCCTGTTTCAGGCACGGCAGGTAGAAAGCATCCAAAGTGTCCCCGTGGAAACACCCAAAGGTTTCCCAGTGGAAAGAGCTCCCTAAGCAGAGACGCTGGAACTGTCTTGGATGTATGGGGAGTGCACACTGGGGAGTGCAGTGCCAAAAGCCCTGCCTGAGCTGGGGCCATGTGAATGACCTGAAGTGCAGAGGAGTACATCCATGTCGGCCTGTCTCTGTGCTCTAGCTCGTACATCTTTCAGAAAGAGGAAAATGGCTGTCTTACTTCTGAACATGAGCTCATGCAGCACAATGCCTGGCTGTCACACAATGTAGGTTTGTGATCTCAAGCTTGGGGCTCTCTGCCTTGTGCTCTGGTGAGATGAACTCCAATGGGCCACTGGCTTTTCTGGACTGCTGTGATCAAGGAAGGGAGGATTTCATCATCCAAAACTGGAAGGTCTTGGGGCATGCCCAGGAAAAGGGTATGGCAGCCTTGGAAAATTGCAGGGTGTTCTGGACTATCTGGTTGCCTCCACCACCATCCTCAATTCCCTTTGCAGGGGACACAGGGATCCTGCAATCTGGGTGGACTGTACTTAACCCACCTGTTTACCTGGAAGTTTTCATAGATTTCCCTGTAGTGGTGACTGGGAGAAGAGGGGCAGAACACACACCCCTTAACTCCAGCCTTCTGCCACCATTTCAAGGCTTTCTTGGTGTCAGGAGATAGTACCACAGTGCTAAAGCCCTCCCAAGACCGCACACATCTGTCTGTACGCAGGCATTGTGGGAGGGCGGGGAACCAGAGACGGCCGAAACAGTAACCATACCCAATACTCACACATTCCTTTTTAGAGGTTAGACTGTTTTAGCCCATCCAAGATACAGTGAAAATAATGTTCCAGCTCACAGGGAGTTTCAGTCTAAATGCATACCATTGGGGTAAGCTCAAATCTTACCTAATACTTCTGCACAAATATTCATCGTGTCCAGGTTCAAATACTTCAAGCTGTAGATCTTTTTTAAAGATGGGGTTAGGTTTATTTTTAAAATGCTCAGAGCTGTGTGAATGGGAAGGTTTTTAATCCTGTAAGTAAGTAAGTAAGCAAAATGCCTCCAAATGCTCACTCTGAGTACAGCAGGAGGTGCTGGGAGGCTGCGGGTGGCTGTCTGTGATCTGGACTCCATCTGACAAAGTCCTCTGCTTCAGGACGTGAATTTATGCATCTGTCTATCAACACAGCTCATTACATGGAACTTGAACTTAAGCTGTCACATATTTTCCAATAGATTAATCTCTATCTAGCATGTGAAGTTGTTGTGAGCACTATTTGTTATTTGATATTTCATGCTCTCAGCCAGTTCAAAAAGCTGCTGAGTTAAGGGAGATCAAAATGCAGAGTGACATTTCTCTTTAAAAAGTCGTTATTACAGAAAGACTCTGGGACTGCTGAAATGTGAGAGTACAGTGATAGTAGCGAGCGTTATAAAACTGTTATTTTAAAACATGATCTGCTTTCTGCCTGTCCCTTAATATCGCTGTGCTTAGAGGGGGAAGGAGGCTGTATTTGAAGCAGTTATCTCTTAGGCAGGCAATAGCATCTGGTGATATTAAAATGTCATCAGATGAAAATATATGCAACAGCGTCAACCTCATTTGAATATGAAATACAAAGACAATCCAAGGCAGACGACTGCTTGTTTAGAGTGATATCTGAATCCAGAGGCTGGATCATCAATAATAGATTAAGGGTTTTTTTGCTTGTTGTAAATTAGAGGTTGGATGGGTATTGTCGTTTTGTTTTTTAATTATTTATCACATTAGCAAGGCTGGCTGTTACAAAACACTGGGCAGAGTAAAAATGTAAAATATGCAGTGGGAAGTATTAATTTAAAAATCTGACACTAGAATAAAGCTTCAAAATCCTATATCAACTACACTGAAAATTAGATAGTAACATTCTGGTAGTTCTGTCAAAGTCAAATACAGAAGCAATTGCTAAGTGTTGATAGGCAGTGGATAGAAGGTGTAATCCACTGGGAAGGTTTTGATCCAAAATGAAACAGTTTTCTACCCCTGCTAGTCAGGCAGAAATCTAATTACTCTCTTTTGATCTCTATGGGGAGGTAAACCAAAGAGTTATAGGTTATGGACAGTTTTATTGATTTTTATCTCAGAAATCAACAAGTGCAGGCTTTACACTTTCCACATACTTGCTTAGCTGGTGTTAGGATCAAATATTTCAAACTGGCTTTCCCTGCTACCAAGTCAATAAGCATTTTAGTTGTTTTGTTCAAGTTGTACTGTTGATGTTAATATTACAAACTTCTTTGCACTCAGAAGCTTTGGGGGAAAAGACAACCAGGTTTATATTTGGGGGGTTTAAAGCAAAAGTCTAAACATTTGTTTTTCACAGAATCACAGAAGGGTAGGGGTTGGAAGGGCCCTCTGGAGATCACCCAGTCCAACCCCCCTGCTAAAGCAG
>VZSC01008561.1:8063-46026 GCA_013398225.1 Steatornis caripensis | reverse complement strand
GTTGACAGAATAATAGACTAATGCAAGTTATTTGTTCTAACTCTTCTCATGACTTCAAGAGTTTGTCACTTTATTCAATGTAGAGAAAAGACTGAACACGCATATGTTCAAGACACCCACAGTTTGCTTAGAAGTTTTTGCCAAATACCAGGAAGATAAAAGCCATGCTGTAGCAAGGAGGTGATCTGAAATAGTATACATTACACAGGCTGGTGATAAAGTCACTGTGCAAATTTCATTGATGGTTCAACCTATGGTATTTCACCTACCTAATATATTATGTTCATACTAACAAACGGTTGCATGACCTCCAGCTAAGCCCAGGACCTAAGAGTAATGAGCATGCAGAGAAAGGTTTTGCCTTACTGAGTACAATGACAAGAATAAAAATCTGTTGGCAACACACTTAGGTAGTTAGGAATCACCTGCCACATGCACGATCCCCTCTTGCTTTTTACTGTTCCTTAGGTNGGTTGCATGACCTCCAGCTAAGCCCAGGACCTCAGAGTAATGAGCATGCAGAGAAAGGTTTTGCCTTACTGAGTACAATGACAAGAATAAAAATCTGTTGGCAACACACTTAGGTAGTTAGGAATCACCTGCCACATGCACGATCCCCTCTTGCTTTTTACTGTTCCTTAGGTATCATGTCCTGCTGATTCCAGTGCTGCAAGAAAGACAAAAAAAAAAGCAAGGCTCAGAGTGTCAGGCACACTAAATGAATAAAATCAGATTATAAAAATAAGCTACTATGTAATGTAATAGTCAGTCTTGCTCTAAAGTTTTGTGAGACTGGCTCAAGAAAAACTCTAGCACTAGAATGTATATGGAAAAAATAGTAATGAGCCATGCTCTAGCTAGACAGCTGTGTACCTTCCCTCTGTCTGGATTTTCCTGTTGTCAGGTTGATTAATTGAATGTCTTCATGTTTATCTGCTTTTGGATATCTTAAATATCAACAAGTCCATTTCATGTTCTTGCCACCAACATTTCCAGTAGATTTCTTCTAGCATGTCAGAATGACAGAGAAGTTCCTGCAGCCAACCTTGTAGAGAGCTCATTATTGTTTCAGACCCATGTACTTACCCTGGAGGTCCTTGTACAAAGGCCTCCAGAGTTTTAGGTAATTTTAAAATCTACATTGAGTAAAGGTGCCATTTCTCTGCTAAAGAAAGCTTTGGAGCAGAGTTCAAGACCACATTCTGAATTTTATAGTTTTAGGTTATCAGTCCACGTACTAAGTAACAAGAACAGAAATAACTGCAATAAACACTAAGTAACTCAATGCAGCATGTACTTCATCTATTTTATTTATTTATCTGGTTTTCTGTTCTATGTTGAAGTGCCATAAAGTTATTTATGAGATAGTTTTATTATTTTTCCTCCAAAACTTTCAAGCTCACTGGCAGCACAGCAAGATTATCAGCACACATTTTTAATTTAGTTAAATGTTGCTGGTTTGAAGCTAGAGTACAGTACTTGTGTTCAGTGTGTAAAGAGAGAATTTTGAAAAAAGTGCAATGGAAATCCCTTATACTAATTCCAAATAGACTAATTCTTGGCCTCACTATGGATTTTTATCTGCAATAGTGAACTCATTCAGGTTCCAACGTCGCTGTATCAGTAGTGGTGCTTTATTATGATTGCCATTGTTTTCACATTGAAGGAGTGAATTTATGAGTGAGCAACGAGGTGGCAGATTCATCAACCACATGGGAGAGATCATATCAGACCTCTGCTCCACACTGTGCAATTGTTTTCTTTTCCACGCAGCTGAAGGACCAATTGCACCTACTGTCTTGCAAGGTGTTTTTAACATCACAGCATAATTATTTGACATGATTGGAATCAGAGATAGATCTTTAATAGTCCCCTTTTCCCTTCACCCCTAACAGCCTTTTCCAATATTCTTTAAGCTACATTTTGGTATTGAGTTGCAGCTCTGTACTGGAGAGCTATTTGGTGTATTGCCCTGAGGTGGCTTAAAGGAAACCGTATTCATGGAGGCAGAAATGACTTCTCACACTCTGGGGAGTGCAGGCATAGAACTGGAAATTTTGCCTTTCTAAGAAAAAGGGACATGCATCTCTGGTACCTCTGCTGCTCCTACATATTAAAATCATGATTTGTATTCCGAAACTCGTGACACTGGCCTGCAAATTGGGAGCAGAAAGAAGGAAGGAAGAGGATATTTGGGTTCTTTTATTTGAGTTCTATGGCATAGGACCGGATCCTAAGTAGGAAGTTTCCCCTATTCTTTGCTATTGTGACTTTTTTGTGAATATGTAAACTTGCTTCTTCACTCTGTAAGAACACAAGCTGGTTTTCCCAGTCTATTTAACTAGAGCCTGCTACAAACAAACAATTGAAACCATGTAGATCTTTGACGTAAACAGATCAAGACAGAAGCACAAGATTAGGTCAAATAGGTAATTACTAACAAAGTTGATAGTAACTGCAAAGATGACACTTCATGAGTTTAAGCTACTGTAGTGATTTGCACAGTCATATCCCATTTACTGTCTATGATCCATGCAATGCAATTTAAAACACCTGTCAATCACACAGAACCAATGTCATTAATATAGAAGTGTAGACATCAACTTTCTGTTTGTATATAAATATATGTATTTGGAAAAATAAATATTTCTCATTCTTCCCACCATCTCAGAAGGATCATCTGCTTTCTAAGCTGTAGCTACCAGTCAGATAACGNCTGTCTATGATCCATGCAATGCAATTTAAAACACCTGTCAATCACACAGAACCAATGTCATTAATATAGAAGTGTAGACATCAACTTTCTGTTTGTATATAAATATATTGTATTTGGAAAAATAAATATTTCTCATTCTTCCCACTATCTCAGAAGGATCATCTGCTTTCTAAGATGCAGCTACCAGTCAGATAACAGATATTTGGGAAAATTCTCCTTCTCTCTAGAGCAAGGGAAGGCTCTTCCCTCCATTGAAGTGAGGACCAGGTACCGGGTTGTTTCCCTGGAAGCATGATTTTACAGTACAGATCTGAATGTTCATACATAGTGAAGGGCACTTCTCTCCAGCTGAGATCAAGAGTTCCTCAGAAGATCATCTGGTTCATATCACATACTTTTCCTTGCCTGGTTTTCTGAACTGCTTTATGATCACCTGACCAATGCCTTTCAGCCCATGCAATTGTAATTCCTGATAAAACAGTAAGGAGCTCAGGGCATACATCTATGTTAGCATATCAGTATCTTCTATTTACTAAATTCTTTAAGTCAGTTTACCTCCCAAAGCTATCTGACTGTATTCTGTATCATGCTTAACTAATCATTTATTTTAAGAAAATCACTATCACTTAGCTCTACCTTTCACTGGTATAGACAAGCAGTTTGAAGTCTAATGCATAATGATGCCATTTACTAGTCCGGTCATCTTCGTTTTGGGTTTTCTTTTTTTTAAAACAGTAAAATGGAACATACCCTTTAAAATTAAAACAAGAAAAAAGTAAACAATGAATGAATGTGAATTAGAAACATGAAAACCAGAAGCAGAAATTCAAATACTACTAAACTTCAGTTATTCAGTTGGGCTACATCGAATCTGAAACTGCCTCTATAGTTCCGTTCACGTTGAAGTCGCAGTTGATGTGCCTAGTTTTTGGTCATTGATAAGTATTAACATCAATCTCATTGTTGTAAATAAATCCTTAGGTATCAGTTCACCATTTTACAGTATTAACTCATGAACACTGCTTACAAGGTCAAGGAACAAATACCTGAGCTTAATTCAAATCTTGACTTTAACCTAAGTTTGATATAATGTGGTTGTACACATTTCTTCCTCAAACTCTCCAGAAAGTGAAAAATAATATTATTCATAGAAGTTCTTCACTCAGATGAAAAAACCTTGCCATGATGGAGAAGGAAAATACTTAATAGCCTTAGTTCTGAAAAGTGGTTACCACTTTCCAGTGACTTTTTTCTCATCTAGTTGACAGGACACAGAACACTTAAACATCTGCAGCATTCATTCAATCCTCTGAGGAAAGCATAAAAAGCAGTATGTTAGGGTAGAGTATAAGCAATGGGGATTCTTTCTCTGCAGCTCAGTCTAAAGATGCTGCATGTAGGCATCTTCACATTTTTAAGAATTAATTTATTTAGAATTCTTAAAGAAACCAGCTGTTGCTATTGTAGCTCTGCTTCAAAGTCGTCCGAGTTTAGCAGTTGGAAGCTGACAGACTTATTCCATTAATTTAGATGTCTGAGCATTTCTCATAGAATAATTGTGCTGCATAACGCATGACTACTCATCCTCTGGTAATGTCAGTTGGAAAAGGAATGAGAAGGGGAGGGGAAAGGGCAATTTTTTAAATATTTTTTTTTTTTGCATTGGAGTCCAAATATTGCACTTGGAAAGTCTGAATAAAGTCAAAGAGTGTCAGTGCTGCTTTCATAGGACTTAAGTTAACATAGCTCTGCCTAGGTCTCTAAATGATCAGTGTTCCCTTTTGGTTTATATTAGCTGTAGCATCCCATCTTTTTTATAGTCTGGATCTGATTACTTCTGAACTTTAGATGTGGTCTTGAAAAAGGACACACAAGAAACCTATATCCAAACCACAGACCAGTCGTCTGCCTAACCATCATTTACTTCCTCAGTGAATTCAGTTTCCAAATTGATAGTAAATCCAGGAAGCATTGCTTGCTAAATGCACTCATTTTTGGTACTCTAAAAGCGGAAGAAAGTTTTATGGGAGCTGCCCTCCCCTCCCCCCAAATACTAATATTATCTCCAACTGTTTTCCTGTTGGTTCCCAACTTTCATTCTGGATCTGTTGAAGAAATGGCTTCCCTAGGATATTGTAAAACCCTGGACAGTGGGGTCCCCAAAAGAGGTGGTCATTGCAGAAGCTACAGTTTTCTCAGCTAAAGCCAAGGCCAAGCGACTTCCAGCCCCTCTCCCCCACCCAGTTATGGCTATAAGCACTCAAAATAATCATACTCCAGCAGAACTTGTAGAACACTGCTCTTCATGCCTCATCTATCAGAATAGCCTCTCTTGGTCAAGTCCAACACTATTATCAGGTGTAGAAGGACTCACATTTTCATATCATGCCATACATACCATAATAAAGAAATACAAAGGTTTGTAAGGGGAGTGAGAACACTTACTAAATCACCTATTTATGACAGCAAGCTGTGTTCATCTACTTCCCTATACTGAAAAGTCATCTAGAAGTTCCTTGTCCCTACTGTCTCACCACCCCCATGTATTTCTACACTGAGAGGTTTAACAGAAGACACTTAAAATACCTGAGTTAGTATACACAATGTTTCTGCTTGACCTTGCTACGAATAATACAAGATCTCTTGGCAGACATTATCCAGTAGGAAATACCCCTGGGCTTTTGGGCCATATGAGGTGCAGGAAGTTGCAGATCTAGGCCTCTTGGCAGGTCAGCCTGTTAAAAAAAAAAGAGGGTCACGATACCGTGGGAACTCATTAAAGCTTCACAGTGTTACTGTTAAGTTGCAGAATGGATCACAGGCAAGAGTTCAGAAATTGCACACGCTGATTCCCAGCGTGGGTAGTTTCCCTCCTCTCAGCCTTGATGCTCTCAAAACCAGTTCAATATTAGGGTGCAATTAAGCAATGCCTCATATCTGAACAACAACTGTGAACTGCCCGTTTAAAAGCAGTTTCAGTGTCCTAGCTGCAGGATTTCTTTTGTTTTAATCCTATGAACTAGGTGTTTTACCCTGGCTGACCTAAGAAATCACATGGTGACAGCAAACATCATGAGGCCCCGCATCAACATTAGCATCCCCCACAGCTCTCAGCACAGATGTGACAGCAATGGACTTTGTGCATACCACCGAGGCTAGAGTAAATTAGCTGAAGAAAACTGACTGCAATGAGCTAGTATAAAACCCATCCGTTAGCTTTAAAAGGATGTCGTCATGGGCTACAAGTGTGACTATCACTAATGGCACAAAAAAAGAATCAAGGAGAAAAAGTCTGAAAATTTGAATACACTATATAACATGAGGTGAACGCAGCTAGTGAAACAGAAGTTAAAGATCTAGTGAAAGTGAATGAAAAAAACCAGAACTCTTGCATACGAACTGCTTTAAATCTTCCTCATACCCAGGAGAAGAAAAATCTGCACTGGCTCTTATTTGTATGCAGGATTGTTGATTGTTTTATTTAAACAGAGGTGGCAAAGAAATTCTGAAGAATTAGAGATCTATCAGCTCTTAGTCTGCACTCTGCAGTATTTCACCAAAGCACAAAATAGTTGGTCCAGTACAGTACTAGTCATCAATAGGTGGTCATCTTCCCATTATGATTTTCAACAATAAACTGCTTTTCTGTAATCAGTCTGCTTCTGAAGGCAAACATGACTCTACCACTATACACAGTATTTAGAAAATACAAAAATATTCCACTTCAGTGACAATAGTAACAACTGAATTTAAGCACTATAGATAACAAGTCTGCTCCTGATAATTAAATATGAAAATGAACAGGCACCAAAACAGCTCTAAGAAGCAGTCACGAACTGAGGTGACAGCAGGAATAACATGACCACGTCATATAAACAACTCACAACACACACAACTCAGGAGAACCTATGAAGGAAAAAATAAAAGGTATCATATATGAGAGTCTAGAGCATATTCAAAGGAAATGGAAAATGTCTTCCAAAATAGTTTTTTAAAAAACATTCCTGGGGATAGAGGTCTGCAGCTCTATCATTTCATAAAGAGTAACCTCCTGTAAAAAAAAAGAAAATATTTCCCATTCATTCAGTACTTCAGCATTTCTTATTAGCATTACCCACAGTGGGTTATATAGTATTGCTGATAATCTTCACAACTGTTCTGTGGATCAAAGCAGTTTTGGTGACATTCATATTTTCCCTCTGTGCTTTGGACACTTCTTTTTGTTTGACAGTTTTTCCATTCATTGAGTAACCATAAAAGAAATGGTTCCTTACAAATTACTCTTTTTTGTGCTAGTATATTTTTTCTGTGAAACAGTCACATATAAGCAAAAGCATGTAATCTTATATATTGATAAATCAAAATTGCTTTAAGTGTTGAATACTGAACTCTGCCTGAATGATATCAAAATGGAAAGGCAATTTTCATGTTTATATTTAACAACCCCATCTCAGCCCTAGAATGCCCCAGGACAGGTTTTTCATTTTTAATTTGTTAAAATCAACATTGGATTTACTCTCAGATTTTCTTTGTTAAAACTGATCCACAGTCTATCATGATGTTTATTACCAAATTGACTATATTCACTGGAAAAATGGATTAGCTATTCTCCAGACTGAATATGATTTCCTTTCGAGTTGTTGGTACCCAGGATTAGAAACCTATCATTTCCTCTTCTGAGTTTACTGCTTGTATTCATCACTATGAATCATGTATCATATGAATTTATTGCAAATCTAGAGATGAGTATCAGGAAAGAAGTCTTAAGTGGATGCCAGCTATTTTATTGTTGTTTTAAAGAACACTACAAAGAAAATAAAGAGGCACAAACCTAATTGCAGGTCACATGTCAGCCTACCCACCTGACATAGTTACCTACTGGTTGATAAGAGCCTAATATTCAACCTGTAAATTCTCCCCCAAAAGTCTACACACAAAGAAACACCCAGACCTGCAGCAAGGACGCAAAGACACACCACCAGCAGCAAGGTTAGTGAGACTCTAGTTTCAGGGGTATTTGCTCTCTTCCCACACAGCAAGAGTCCCCAAGAATTAGATCATGAACATGAAAACACTTAGAGCAGATTGGGGCTCCGCCTTTAACTTCAGAGGGACCAGTCTTTAACCTGTGTCTCAGAAGTCTGGTTGTCAGTGTATTAGCCACAAATCTGTCAGCAGTTTCAATATCAATTTCAGTAAGGAAGCATGTCTGGTCCCCACAAGATTCCTGTATTCTGCAGGTACTCAGAACTGATGTACAGCTCACATTCAGGTGACACTTGAAACGTGAGCTTGCTTAATCTAGCCAAATAAAACGTCAGTAAAGATATATTTTACATGTCATCAATTTCTCTATAACTGTCAACCCATTAGTGGCGTATTCTGTGCACTGAAACATAGTTTAAGATGAGTTACACTTAGGCAGTAAGTGAATTAACTCTTGGCTAACAATGTCAGGGTGTAAGGACTAAAACATTTTGATAACCAACCACTGTATTTGGGCTGCACATGCAGTGTGAGCAGCACCTCAGATCCTGATCTATCTATCAGCTGCTTCTGGCTTAAGTGGAGTTTTCCTGCTTGTTAGCTCCTAGTCCCTGTTACACAGGGGGACTTAACCCATGTATTTACTATTGCATGCACCACTTTGAGATGAAGGTCTACCTCACCCTAATATGCTGCCTGCCCCTTGACCCTAGAGCTATAAAGAGTTTTGAAACCTTTGGCTAAGGGTACTGCAGCTCGAGCTCAGGACATGCTGCCAGATAAAACATAGGGCACAAGACCAAACTGGGACCCAGGCTAAGTGCTCTGTGCACCATCCGAGTAAAGCAAAGCTTCAGTCATGCATTGAAACAGATGCTTCCAACTCTTCCTGTAAGTAGAGATAGATCTGTACTCTGCTTTTACATAAAACCCTCTCCAGTAAGTGCATTCTATCTATGTAAGCAATTCCTGACTAGAAACAGGAAAGGAGATTAGGAAATAGGTCATTAGGAAGATAATTAAGAAATAAAGCTAACGCTTATCAACAGAAACATATCTGAGTTAATGCTATGCATAGATACAGTGTATCTTCAAAGATCTCCCATAGAGTTGCAAATCATATTTGCACTTTCAAGCAGTGATATTCATTCTTCACGACGTTTTTTTAAATAGCCAAATTCAAATTTGAGCTGAAATACCTACACAAGTGATGGGAGCGGGCTTTGAAAGAAAGCGGCACATGTGAGTAGAACTAACTGGCTGACTGGCTACAGACCTGCCTCGCCACAGCAATTTTAGACCAATGGTCTCCACAAGGTAAAAAAAAAAAATCTTCTCACAGAATGAGAAAGCATGAGACACACTGCACAGTAAATTTTCTCACCAGCATCACAAAATCGCCCCTTTTCTACAGGCATTCACTCAGAGCACAAATACATGTAGATGATGGACATGACCTATGCAATTCTCTCAATTCTGGCTTTATCCTAGCAAAGGAAGACAGGCATTGGTTCCCTGATGCAAGGCAGCTATAAGAGAATTGGACTGTCCTTTAAAAATAAAGGATAAAGCTGCTTTTTTTCCTCCCACTGGTGTGGAGTAGGTAATTCTGACTCAGGGCTTCAAAAGGCTTTTTTGACCCTGAATTTAAATGCTTTTGAGGAAACAAAAGTGATTTTTGTAGACTTCTCACACTTCAGACTCTGCAGTCAAACCATGATAACCTTCAGAGGAATTCATTGAAAAAATGCAGATACTGCAATGGGGTGACAAAAATGGGTAGGAATATTTTCTCCATGGTGCTATTGTCTGATTTTTCAATCACCAGCCATGGCTGTTAGCCTTTCCTATTTATACGTTCTTCATTTCCAAATATTTCTTGTGAGCAAAATTCATCAGAAATCAGGTCTCAGTTTTCATTGAGCTGAACAAAACATGCAAAGTTCAAATACCATAGTTAAAGCACTGTTTTCGCAATATTAAAAAACCCCATCATGAATAATTACGCTTCTGATTCTACTCTGTCATTATCAAATACAAACACTGCAAATTCCTTACAATTCCCGGAGTAAGGACTGTGGAACCTGATCTGCTATTAATAAAATTTCCCAATCACCACAGAGATTCAAGGTACAAATAGCGTTGGATGTAAAAAGCCATAAATAATGATAAAGTCACTGTTCCTGTGCATCTCGGTTCTCTGACTGATATTCGGAGAAGTGTCAAGTGTACTAAATTTAATTCCTGGCTCTTTGTATGCACAGTAAAGATTTAGATAACAGATCTAGTTTAAATCAGCAATATACGGGCACTCATCTGCATCCTTTCTATAAATCAAGCAATGAGATTCAGCCAGTTAATGTTATAAATCTGTCCTGGTTTGACCCAATGCAGTCCTCCATCCCATACACATGATGTTCAGTATAAAGCTGAGGGATCACAAGGGTCACTCCCTCTCCTTGTATGCCCAGGGACCTGAGGGCACTGATGGGCTTTAACAGCCCTAAGCAGCCTCTCCTGGTGCTTCCACCCCCACCCATGGCCCAGGAGCCTGTTTCAGCCCAGCATGGGGCTGTCAGTGGGAGTCCTGGTGATGTGGCAGGATACTGCTCTGCAGCTCTGCCCAGCTCCTTGCTCAAGCATGGGAGAAGGACTCCGCCTGGTCCTTCTGCGTCCAATCCTGATCTGAGCATTCTGTTCCTGCCTGCTGCTGAGTACAGTCCAGGACTTTCCTGGGCATGCCCCACAGCATCTGGGTGATGTACTGTCAGCGAGGCAGGAGCTCGATACTGGTTTTATATATATTTGTATATATTTCATTATTATTCGTTCTGTTACTGTTATTATTGTAGTTATATAAAAGCTGTTTTAACTTTTCCAACCCATAAGTCTCTTCCCCTTTTCTCTTTCCCCCCTTTTGAGGAGGGAGGGGGTTAACAAAGAGCATCTGTTGTCTGTTTAGTAGCCAGCCCAGCTTTAAACCATGACGAAATCTAAGATAGAAACTCCAAATAGCAGATAAGCAATTCATTCTTACAAAGTACAAGTGGGAGGCATAAAAGCTTTCTGTCTATGCAAATAAGTGATTTAAAAAAAGTTAAAAATAATTATTTGCAAATTGTTTTTGCTCAAGTACAAGAAGAATTGGGTTTTTTTGGAAGGAGGCCAGTTCACATTTGAAAGACCTCAGTATCCTCCTAGTCAGCACTGCAAAATCCTTCATAGTCTATAACCTAGCTGTGAAATGGAGCCGATGTCCAAGATCCTATACACAGAAGAAAGAAGTGAGGGCCCATACTGCACCTCAGCTACAATTTGCATACTTAGTGTACCTCCAGTACAAACCTCATGTGACTGTAGCAGCTGCAAAAACATTTATACCAACCACCCACATCTCAGAGTCAAAGCAAAGTAAAAGGCAGCAAGAATGTCTTCAAAATCACCCAGTGGGATTTGCAAGAGTTCATTTATTGGAACCCCCAGTTTTCTGACAAGGGTAGGTGAGGTGAGGTTTTCCTGGATTACTTCTTGCAGTTTAAATAGCATGAGAGCATTCTAGATTTCTGAGGGGTTTTTTTTTGAAGCTGGTCCCACTTGTATAAAGCTACTTACTGTGATTGCCTTCTTTTCACATGCGGAATAATAATAGACATATCACTACCATAACATGAAAATAATACAGTTCTGAGTTCAAGGCATCTTGCCTCTTGAGAATGAGAAGGAATTAAAACTATGGCAAAATCAACTAGTAGACTGCTTAAAGTTAGAAAATAATCTTGTTCAGTAATTTTTGAAGTGTGAGATGATGTAAGGGAAGTATTTTAGGCTCCAGCAGTACGTCATTAAGATGTGTGTAGTATTTCCCTGTTAGACAGACCTTCGAGCTAAATGGATCACTGCTCCACAATTGACACAAACACAGACATTGAAAAGCACCAGTCCAGAAGATTTGCAGCATGAAAACTTAGAAAGCCACTTCCAATTTTCCCCCCTTCGTATGCAGAAAACCAAGCAAAGCAGCAGAAGAAAGTTACAAAAGTGTATTTGGATGAGGACATTTCTGGTTGTGTACTTCACACTATTAGCATATATAAAGTCAGCCTTGATGTTGTAGCATTGCCATATTTCACCTTCAAAGTCATCAGTTTTAAATAGTGGGCTTTGACATTCTTACCTGCTAGTTAGCAAGTGATTGAAGTCACAGAAGCTTAAGTTTATCATTTGTCAAGTATTTTCAGTCCTAGCTCAAGGAATGTAGGATTGAGGCTTGCCAACACTAACTGTTTGGTAAAGATTAAAGTAGCAGTGACACAGCATATGCTTGCACCTTGGGTTTAACATCAGCCAAAAGTCTGTTCTCTTCCAAGATTTGCAAAGTTGGGAGTTGTTAGAAATACATTCATTGCAGCGTCTAACTAATTTGGCTTATGGATCTGAAGCAACTTCTCTATCTTAGCAACGTGAACATAGAATAGATTAATAAGCTACGAGCAGGCATAGCTGTGCATAAATTGTAAAGAACAGTTTACCTACAAGTATTGTAGCTACCGCCTTGTAAATCAGTGGAAGTGCTGCAAGAAACAAGACACAATTTGGTGTTTGGGGTTTTTTTTTGTTGGAGGTTTTTTTTTAAGAAAACTTATTTAAACAAGTGAGGATATTGAGGAATAAGAACTATTTTGATGCTTGCTTTGACACACGACTTGTCACAAGGCTGAAATCAAACCTTCAGAATGAGAAGACGATTGGGTTAGAATCAGAACGACAGCTAGTCAAAAAGTTACTTGATTAAAAAGGAAGATTAGGTAGTAGGTGCAGTCTTAACTTCTCTGCTATATTTCCATTGAGAAGTGTGTTAAGGGCTTGTTTGCGTAGGTGCACTTTGCATTTCATTGCTTCTCATTTCATCATACACTGTGATTCTGCATTGCCAAAAAGGGCTTTTTATAGTTGAGGGCAGTTTTTTTAATCCTCTAATTTAAAAGAAACACACAGAGAGCTCAGCTAGCTCTAACACTAGCTCACGATTTATTTTACAAGCAGTTTCACACAGCTCTTTACTAAACAGACATTCTTTGTGCTTTATTACAAGTTTGCTCCATTGAGTCATGCTCTCTGTGGGATGTTGCGTCTGTATTTTATTTTACTCTAGCCATTAATTACCTTGTGGGCCTGTATCATGTCTCTCTCAGTCTCATTTATTATAATGGCACCTGCAAGTGTTGCTCAAGTTAAGAGGCTGTCAGTATTTCCATTAGAAAACCCATCTCAGGGGTTTATAAGTCAGCTGTAAAACTTTACTGCTGGCTGATGGTTGGCATACATGGCCACAGCCAGAAGGGTTCATTCTTTTCTTAACATTACACTGAGCTAGAAAAACCCTCAATGTTTTAAAGTATAGAATCAGACAAGACACCTTGTTTTCGAAACTCAGAAACAGCTTGATTTCTTTAAAGCAAGTTTTGCAGGCTGTTTGCTGATCATGTAAGTCAGTGCTTGTGAATTTGTTTTAAGGGATTCAAGCCATCCTTCCACCTTCTCTTCTATCATTGAACTTCCATCCTCAACATGTTGCCTCTGACTAACACGTCCAGGGTCTGCTCCTCTGCAGCTGCTGCTGTCTGAAACAGCTTTTGAATATTCCTTCACTTATCTGCCCTTCCATTTAAGTTCAACAACAAAGATAAATTGCTCTCTTCTGCCTATAGCTCTACAGCCACCATGTTATCTTGATGTCTCTATTTTGAGCAGAACTGAGAAAAGGCAACCCATGACTTCCATATACCAACAGCTGATTTCTTCTCAGTTTAGGATCAAAATGGGCACCCCAAAAGCTTCTTTGCAAGGGCTTTGAGGCAAGCTGGTTTGATAGCCAGGGCCCTGAAAGCCCTAGCAGTGAAGGAGCTATCACAAGCCTCAGAGAGCCAGCACTTGCTAGTACCAGTGGTGGGGGTCTCAGCTAAGCCAGGAACTTAGCACCCTAGTATGCAGAATTCTAGAAAGACCTGCCTGGACTCCACCACTTCTGTAAAGAAGTCAGACGTACAGAACAGATTGACTCTACAACTCAGTAGGTCCCTGGATGAAAAACACTCCAACATAAAATTTAAAGCCAGTTCTTCCTGTTTTATTCCAATAAATCAATGAGGGAATTTAATGTAAACTTTCAATGACCTGCACTATCCAAAAAAACAGACCTTACAAGCGAAGCTGTGGGAGTAGATGTTTGTACAAAAAGCACAAGGCTCAGAAACTGGAGATGTGTTTGAGCTCAGTGATCTCATCATGGGAAAGCATCTTTACAGCATAAGAAGGGTACATATTTGCAACTATGTACTATAGTAGTACAAAACAATTGGAAGACTTAGTGTTGTCAGTTGTCTTAACTAAATAACATGTAATGAGTTAGCCTAGGTCACGTCTTCCCTAGAAGTCTGCTGAACTTACACCACAACCGTTTTTCACATGCTACACGAAGGAGCTTACGGAAAATAAGCCTGAAGTATTTAGTAGTGGCATGCTGATTGTAAGTCAGTAACTATAACCTATTATTACACCTGATACATTTTAAAGAATCCACATTCATCAAACAACATTTACCTTTGAAAGTGATTTGTACTTCTATTGAAAACCTTCAAGAAGGTCCCAATTTGACCAAAGTTGATAATTTCACTTAAAGTTTTAAGAGACAACATTTTCGCATCTGCTTCAGAGCTTATGCAAAGCACCAAGGAAGTAATCTCTATGTTGTTGGTTTTTAATCACCTAAACGAGCAGCAGGGAGATGCGCCATATCCTTAAGAATACCTTGACTGCCCAAGGCTGTTAATCTCCAAACGTGGTTCAATGTTCCTGCACTGTCCTTCCCCTCAGAAGACAGTAGGGGGGGATAAAGCCACCTGTTAAAGCAATTATAGAAAAGAAACAAGTTACAGAGGACTCTATAAAGTCTTGATTAATCTGCATTTTATACACCGATTAATGGCATAATGGTGGAGAATAAGCCAGCTATCAACCACAGACAGAGAAGAACTGAGAATTAAATTACTGCACTTACGAGCTACAGGTAGGATGAAAGTGAACACTGCTTTAGCAGGGAAAAGAGTAAGTAATGAGAGCAACAAAGACCTGAACACCACTAAATCAGTGGCAAAAGAATTCCAGTTAAATAGAATTACTACCCCTACAAATCAGCAGCCCTTGCTATTAAGCTTCATTTGTCTTAAATTCCCTGGGATGCATCCTGGTTAAACAAACTTCTTGGGTAGATGCTAGGTTGCTTATTTCTACGCTCTCAGTTAAGTGAAGTGGCATAACTTCTGAAAATTAATTATCCTCATTCTTTTATTTTAACTACTTGGAACATTCTGCTACATTTTTATCACCTAAAGAGACTACAATTGCCAATCCTCAGCTCTACTTTACACTATTAGTAAGGAAGAATATCTACATGTCACATGGAATGGAAGACCAGGTATAGAGACAAGAAGACAATAAATCTATAGAAAATATTCTACTTCATCCAGCTGAAAGAACGCATTAGACCCAGGGGAAAGGAAAATATTGCTAGGAAAAAAGTGTCCTTCAAATGCAAACCTAGAATTTTGTCTCAAAATATACAGTCACATTAGACTAAGAAGTTAATCTTAAAAGGTTAGAGCTAGCCTAACTGAATCAAGCCTTTCTGACCCCCTCCTCTGCAAGCGTCCTTTCCAGATGCTCCTAAAAGCAGTATAGGTATTCACAACCTCTCATCCAGAGAAAACTATTCGATCTCCAGTTAAAATGTAGTGAGTTAAGACATTTTACATCACAAGAAATCTAAGGAGGTTTTGTAGCTGCAGAATCAGAACTGTCGCAGAACCGGCCATATGTTTGAAAGACAGATCTGGAATTTCTTGGTCCCCTGTTGTTCTAGGATTTGGTTTTTAATTGCTGTTCTTGTGGGTGGCTTGGGGATTGCCTTAGAATGTGCATAATCAAGTAACTGAAAAGATCCTACCTTCTTCCTATGTAAGAAGCTGTATTGACTCAAATACCAGGCTAGCAGGCAGCTAGTCGTGGCACTTGCTCCAAGCCTGAATACAACATCATACAGAGAAAATGAACACTCTTTAAGGATTTTTAATAAGCAAGACATCATACAAAAGTTGATGGGTTTTTTTGTTTTTCTCATTCCCCTCGATACAAATTTTGAAGTGTCATGCCTGTAACTAAAGTACAGGTAATAAATTCTCGTGGCTTTGTAGCACTTTGCTTCATGGACTCTAGCTGCTTTGGACATCCTTTGAACTTGAACCCTGGGAATGGGACTGGACTCATGAACCTCAGTCAGTACTGAATACTAAATAAATATTCATCTTATGAAATCTCCTCACTGTTGTGGGCCTAATATTTTGGCATCAAATTAATTTTTCTTCCACAACTTTTGTTGGAACCACCTTGTATACAGCTGGAGTTGATGTTTTCCTTTGTAATAAGCTTGTTGGCATTTTTCTGTTCCAGGACTACCCAAACAACATCTTGTTCATGAACAATTTAAGTATTTCCAAATGTGATCTTGTCCCAGTAGAAGTGAGACCTTTTGGATTTTCTAGAAAGAAAAAAGTCATTTGTATTTGAAGGGAGAATATGTTCAGAGTAGACTGCTCCAAAACAAGACAGGAAGAGGAGTGGAAACTCACTCATCCATTTCCTCAGTGACTCTTCCCAGAGCTGAGAACCCAAAGAACGTTTTGACTCAAAGTGATAAACATTCTGGTTTTGATGAGTTGGCCACTGGCAAACTCCCACAGGAGACACTGGCAAAAGATCCCCAAGCTGTTCTAACAAGCGTTAGCAGCATAATACCTAGATAGCCTAATACTGGCGTTCCTGTCTCACGAGTGAATCCTCTGGCTCCATAGGTGTGCTGGACCCCTGCAATTCACATCAAAATGCAGTTTCATTTTCATTTTGGCTGTGCTGACCTTGCCAAATGAGCCTGGTTATGTAGATGAACAATCCATTCTCTCTGCACCTGTTTGAATTCAAAGACAAAAATAAATCTTTACAGAAGAACAAAATAAGGCAAGAGTGCAACTTTGGATCCCAATTTCTTTGGTTGATTTTATATTTCTACTCCCAGCTCTTTCTTACTGGGATGAATAGTGTTTACTTTTTTTTTTCCTCCACAAATTTTACACTGGCATTAAAGATTCACTTCAAACAAGAAGTGGTAGCTCTTATTTAAGATCCATGTTCATATACAGTCTACAGCAAGCTTACTGACCATAAATTGAACTGATATCTCCCCGTAACTCCTCTCAAGCTATTCTGCTCTCTTTTCTAATCCAAAGAGGAACTGTCAGTCATTTTTATGGGTCAATTTTCAGTTTATTACTTTGGTTGACTAACAGGCTTCCTTGCCAGAGCTGACCTATACTTGTCATTGTAAAATAATTAAAGTAAATCTCAAAGTATTTACTGCTGTGGGTTTATTAAAATTAAGTTCTGCTCAGGAAATGAAGCAACACGGCTGCCTGAAGACAACAATATCTTCAGTGAGGAAAGGAGACTTCCCCAGCTACAGATGGCTATAGGCTGTTGTCACTTCTCTGCTATTCACATCCATTATTAAACAATAAAAACAGAGTATGCAAAAGTTACATGTTGTTGTTTCTGCTCCCTCTCCTATGAAATTCAAGAGGCAGATTGACAAGTGATGTAAAGGTCTGATACATCAATATTCAGGATTACTTGTACTGGCTACTACTAGGATAACATGCAGGTCTCAAACCACTGCCAGAAAAATACCTCATTATCAACATGCCTCTGTTTTGTGCACCTTGCATCTCTCTCCAAGTAGCTACAGAGAAGGTGGTAGCATGCTATTCTTCCTCCTAGTGAAATCTGCAAGGAAGTCTGTGAAACTCATTCAGTTTAAGTCTCCTAAACAAACTCACTGTGTGATAGAAAAATAAGAGACCAAAAATAGAGAAGGCATCTTGAAGGTTTTGAAAAAATGGTCTTAAGTGGAAGATGTTACGATGCACTTTGAAAAGCCTGAGATAGCGAGAACACTCAAACATGGGATTGCTTATCAGGAACACAGTTTATTAAAGCAAGAGTGTATCAAACATAACAGAAGCCTGCTTCTTTAGTTTTGTAACCATTTTTAAAAGTGACATAGTTTAGAAGGATGAAAAGCTCTTGAATGCACAAACCTCAAAGACTTCAATAAGAAAAGCACTATTTATTGAAGGAAAAATATTTTTGTGCCTGAAGATTCAAAAAAGCTGTTATAGAGGATTTATAAGACACTAGCAGTTGGCTCTAGAGATAGATTTATGCATTAGATGGTTTATGCACAATGCAGATGCATTTAGCCTGGTTAGCAATGATTACAGAGCCATCCTTTGCATTACTTTGATTTCACCGAGGTATCATTTGGCAACTCAGCTGTCATCTCTGGAGCACTCTTTAGCAGGGATAGTGACAAATATGCACCCAAGCCACTGTTTGGCCCTTGCTAATAGATGAGTGTAGAGTTTGCAGGGCTGCAAGTCAAATGACATAGAATAGACAACCTGAACTTCTGCCATAGAAAAGAGAAATTAATCAAGTCAGAGGTGATAGGGGACCCAAAAACACTTAAAAAAAAAGAAATCGGAGCTATTTTTCTTCTAATCTAATAGCAGACCCACGTCTTTTGGCTCAAAGGGTTTGACTCAAGATTTTTGACCTTTCTTTTCATGCACATGTGACACAAGTGGTAGCCAGATGCTGCCTTTGATCACAGCAAGGTGTGAAGACATCTTTTAACATGGCACTAAGATACTGTCCACAGGGAAGAGAATTCACTTGGCTTGGTATCATTTTGTAATACTGCAAAAATATGCTCAGTTTAAAGCCTGCGTGTAATCTGCAGACCTCTACATGTGGTCCTGAATTCCTCACCTTCCCACTTCAGGCACAGGAACACTCTTTATCGCCTTTTCCTACTCAATTAAGAATTAAATTTGCTCTCGCCTTATCCAGGAAACCAAACACAGTTAAATGAATTTAGACACAGCCACTAAGTATATTTGTAAATGATTCGTGACACATGTGCATTGCACCAGAGCAAAGTGCTGCAATTGCTTCAGCAGCTAGCCTTTTTAATGCCTCTTCTGATACAAGTGAAAAAAATTGTGTCTTTTACTAGGCTGATGCGGAAGGTTAGGCTTCCATAGATCCTAGCTACACTGCCTGCCCAGAGGGCAACCTTGGAGGAACAGGAGCGCTGTGTAGTACATGAATAGCTGTGAACTGGACTGTCAGGGTCCAGGTCTACCAGCTCCGCGGCAGCGCCGGGGCTGGCAGCGACCACAGAGGTACTCATGGCAGCAAACAGGGGGTTGGAAAGGGAGAAAGGAGGCAGCTACCTGTATTCACTGTTGAGGTTGTTTATACCAAACCCTGCTGACCCTGAAATACAGACGCACTCAAGTCTCATCCCACCAGCTTGCTACTCTTCAGGATGGGAGTGGCTTAGGGGGCACTGTAGCGTCAATCAGCTAATTCTTCAAAGTTTAGAGACCTATTCCACAGAGAGCATTCAAATATTTTTTGTTCACTCATTTAATTCCTTTTGCCAGTACTAGAGAGCATGGGAAAGTAAGTCCTCCAGTAGATAATATCTGCAGGGTTCAATCCCCCACACAAACGATTTTATGGGAGTACATGGATTGAAGTGTGGAGCATTTGACTGCTGAAATACGAGATTTCGTGAAGTGACTGCGTGAACAAATTATTTTCTTAAATCTGCAGGAAGTGAGCTAAAATGGTGGAACATCTCTAGAAATTCCCCACAAGCCTTACCCAGGGATGTACATTACTCAAATTATGTACACAAAGTAAGAACAAAGTAAAGAAGTAAGTAAAAAAATTTTGTTCTGATTTTCATACACTACTAGTGATCAACTACACTGGAAGGATGAATTCATTCTTTGTTGTTTTCAAAAGCAGTACACCGTAATAAATATGTAAATTCTGACTAATTAATGTATTATAATTCAAGCTGCAGACAAGCTGTTGCTTTTTAGGTATTGTATTGATTGAATTCTCTGTGCCTTTTTTTTTTTTTTTTTTAAGTGCACCATTATCCTGCAGCAAAATGTTTGATTTATGTTACAGATACCG
The DNA here is from genome assembly GCA_013398225.1 of Steatornis caripensis. Lineage (NCBI taxonomy): Eukaryota > Metazoa > Chordata > Aves > Caprimulgiformes > Steatornithidae > Steatornis > Steatornis caripensis. The sequence goes on along the minus strand of VZSC01008561.1, from coordinate 26,162 downwards.
TGGAAGTTTTAAGTTTTATCCCCAGATGTCTCGTAAAAAAATAAAGACAAAACAAGCATCTAACTAGGAATGACACCAAATGTCAACATCCCAGCAGTTTATACAAGAAACCTCCCCTCACACGGGTAGTGCTGCAGAGCACCAGGGTAAAAACAAAATAGATGGATCACCTGCAGGAGGCAAAAGGTCACTTAGGGATGATTATATAATACATTTTTTGGTGGAAGCTTATTCACAAACGGCTTTTTGTCCAACCAAAATAGATATGTCTTTTCCCTGCTTTGCTTTGACCTTGTTCACTAGTGTATAGCCTTCCTGATAAGCAATTCTAAGTCAACAACACAAGTTTCATTATTTTCTACATTTTCCAACCAGACAAGATTAATGCACGGCCCAAATCTATGCTTGAGACCCTTGAAAACTGAAATGATCCTTCTGTACGTGGAAGGGCTTGGAGGTGAAGCAGTATGATTTGGGTTGTCAGGATTTACGTAGTTAATTTAGCATTAGCATGAGCCTGAACTTACAGAACAGAGGTGACAGACACAGCAATACTGTTATTTTAACCTTACAGATGATAGCATAGTACTTAAAGTCACTCGACAATTATTCAGTGGCCAAGAAACTTTGCCTGGTTTTACAGAAAAAGGCCTAGCTGGTCACAATGCCCCACCTAGTTACAGGTAAACGGAAACCTACTGTGCACGGGTAAGCAGTCCTAGCAGACGAGACGCTCGTAACCACCGCAAAACCCTCTGCACAAAGTAACAAGTACTCCAGCCCAGCTGCTGTACACACACTACCACACGCTGTGCGGGTCGCATCAGAGATGTCACAGCCCATACACGCAAGGAAAACAAGCTCTTAACTCTGTGTGGGGTTTCATGTTTATAGATTAGCATAGAGAAACCTGCTAAGGGGACACCATGCAGTCCCTGTAGAGCAGTCTCATTAATGTTCAGAAAGATGTTATTTAAACATTGGAGAGCAAACCTATTAGATTGCCTGCTGATTTTATAGCAAAGAAACAGCTAGATACTCTCCAAAGGGTGAGTTTAGGCCCTTTCTATTTTTTTTAATAAAGTCTTTCTATTTGCATGGAAATACACAAAAATTTGATCTTCAAATGGATCTGACATCCTTTTCGGATATTGTTGTGAGGAAAAAAGCAGAGACATAATATGGAAAGCTGATCAAACTAAAAATACTCACAACCTAACAGTGTCCTGTAAAATTGAATGAGTGAAACCTTGCCAAATCTTTATTTTTGAGACAATCAAGAGGAAAATACCCATTAGTGTTATAATAATGTCATAAAATTCTGCATTGACATTTCCAGAACAAGCGTCTTGATATTTCCCTTCAAAGTATTTTTTTAATCATCTACTACTGCAGAAATAGGTCAACATTAAAATGAAATAATTCCTCGTCCAAAATTGCTTTTCCGCTGGATTTGATTTGGAGAACTTGGAACTCTGTGAGCTCATTTTACAAGAAAAGCAAATGCTGCATCCTTTGCAAGGCACTCCAATCATACAGTTAAATTTAGATAATACACCTTAGTAATACAGCCAAAAAGCAAACCGGCAGGAAAAAAACCAAACCAAATCACCTTAAATTGCTCAGAAAAGTTGCTCTGGTGCAGATCCCTGCCTGACAGAGGATACTAACTTGAAGTCCCAGTCCCAGCACTCCGCTTACCAGAGACTGTGGAGGATTCGTCACGTTTGCCAAGCACAGGGGTTGCCCTCCCAGCAGATCTGCAAAGCTCGGGTGCCTGTTCGCTCTCCACATATACTCCAACACACCAGCTCTGTGTCCCTAATTGGAACTTTCCCAATTTTCTGACTGTAGCAAACTTCTCAGCAGAGTGCTAATCACTGCACATCAAGCTACAAAGCCAGGCAGGAGAGGGAGCTCAGTGCTCTGCTGGTCTAGCAGGGGCGAAGCAGCTCATGGCATCAGTCACAGCCCCAACCAGCATGTGGCACTAGAAAAAGTGACATTAGATGCAGAGTGGCATCTAAAGTGGGAAAAACCCTTACACACTAAAGCTCTGAGAGAGCAAGCACTATAAAGCTGCTTTGCTTTTCCTGTGGAAAGCTCACTCCTGCCATCACTATTTCTCCAAAGGCAAAACTCCACAGAACAGAGGCTGAGAAAACCTCCCAAATTCACTCTGTGGCTACGTGCGAGCTTTCTGGACGGGATTATGAGTCTGAACACATGGCTGTGATCAGAGGCTGTGCAGAGGGAGTAGCTGTGCCTCAGGCAGCCCAGCGTACTCCGGGAGAACAAAGAGCGGAGCAGCTTCTGTCTCCATGCTTCAAATGGTGCAAAATATGTCCCCACTAATGCTACTCGTTCCGGTCCTGGGGCTAATAGCAGGGACTGCTGTTTCTACTTTTCCTGATCTTTGAAGAAGCTTGTGTCACTGGGAGATTTAAGCCTCATGCTTAAATTATGCAGAGATTGAGATTGTGCTTAAATACTGCAGCAATAGGTGCAGATGTTAAGTAGCAGTGTTTGGTCCGCTACCATCAGAAAATCTGTACTTAATGTGAGTGCAAACACTCAGTTTTATCAGTAATTCAGCTTAGTTATTCAATTCCCTTCCCGCTTTGAGATAACTTTTTTTAAAAAAGAATTATTACAATTGGTAACAGAAGTGGCGTTCTTTTTTCCAGCTTTGAACCGAAGCGCTCGCCTACCAAAGCAAATCAGGAGTTAACTGGGTCCATTGAGCAAGAGTGGGTCAAAAGCAAAATCTCTGCCTTCTTGCATTACTGCTATGTAAAAATGCACTGTAATTAGGTTTCTGTATAAACAGATACCAACAAGGGAGTCGTTACACTTGCTCCTCCCAAGAAGCCTTGGTACTGTTCACTGGTTAATTGTCCATTTCTGCTTTCCGAAAAATAAGATGGTGGTTATCACAAGTATTTATCTTCAGCCCTTGGCTGCTTGACAAGGATTATTCAGTGCTTAAAAACGCAAGTTGAAGTGAATTTAAAAAAAAGGTGTTCAACAGCTAATTATTATTTTTCATGTTGAAATGTCTGTCTTAAGAGCCCCAGTCTTTTTCAGACTAGTGAGATGCTGTTTCTTTACACTGCCTCAGCCAGACTTGCAGTGAACAACTTGAGAGGGCAAGAGTGAAGGAACGAGATCTGCCCACACAGCACGGGGGGGAGGGGATGATGAATTTAATTTCTACTTGTAGACACAAGCTTTTGTCTCCTCTACTAAACACCAACTTTTACTGTAGACAGGCAGTGAGCTACATCTATTCTTAAAGGGCTTGTTTTGTGGTGGGCAGATGCAGGCTTTAACTTTAAAGAGGGAGAAAGTAATAAATATTTAAAAACACCCACAGGTAGTCTGTGGATAGTAGTTAACGTGTTCAAGCTACAGAGGATGCTTCAGAGAGAGAAGGCCATCGGCAGTTTGCCCTTCACCACTCGCACAACTTTCACTTCAAACGCAAGATGCTTCACTTATCTTCCTGCAGTTACATCTGCCAATATAATTTGTCTGTTTAGAATAGCGAAATGACCCATTGTCAATGCCTCATTAAATATTAAGAGCTGAAACTTCTGTCCTGAACCATTTGAAATGCAATTTCCCCTACTCTGGCAGTAAGATTTAGATCTGTGAATCTGATGTCTTCAGATACTAAAGACTTCCCTACTAATAATACACAGGAACACACCCAAACTAAGCCAATCCAAAGCCTTTGACATACTCCAAGCGTCATGCCCTTCCAAGTTTAACTTATACCCCATCTCTATTCCATGTGACTGAGATAAAGAGTTAAACTTGTGTGAAAATGAGTGGGAGAGCATTGCATCAAGTCCTCTTCAGAATCAGTTGGTTTATTTTGCTTATGTTTTTTGTAGAGGCAAGAGAAGCGGTTTCTATTTATAGGGCCTAGACACTTAAGACTTGAATGACTGAGATTCAGATCTCATCTTGTGACTCTGGGAATTGATGCCTGACAATTGACAGTCTGCCAAGCATAGGTAAGCATCTAATACAGTTTATCTCAGTTGGATTTGGTCACTTAAATATTTTGGGAATCCGAGTTAGAGATGAAGCTTTAACCTGCTCTTGCTCAAGAGAGCAAGTAAGGCAAGAAATATTGCAAACTTCTCTTAAAACACACCCAAGTTCAGAGCTAATGAATCTCTGAAATTGAAGGGAAGGGGCACACAGACAACTTACACCGAAGGAAGCTCTAATGCTTTCAGCAGCTTCTATAGCACAGCGGCAAGCAGTAGCTTACAGTCCTGCCGTACAGTCCACGGGCATGTTTGCCTAACGCTCAGGAGCCAAACTCAAGACAACGGAGGCTACCGGAAAGGGGGAACTTATTAGTGGACTTAACATCTCTGACTTTTGTAAACCTGCCTGTAAGGAGACATGTACAATTTTGGTTTGGTACAGCCTTTAAACCCTCGCCAATGAGTTTTATAGACACAATGGACTCCCTTGGGGCTATTTAGAGAGCAGAGGAATTTATGTGCATGATTTGACCACAGTAGCATCTGTGGAAATATTTCTTTCCAGAGAGACTGAAGTGTGTATATATCCTAATAAAAAACTTGGTAAAAAGGAGTCAGCTGCCTAGGTTGGCTACGTATGACCTTACTTCCAGATACTGCAAAGCACAAAGAACAATGCTTAACTTGGAGTCCACAATGCCAGGTGTTCACATGAAGAAAACAAGAAGCAGTTCTGATAAAAGAAGCTCCAATATGGCACATGCATAAAAGACCAGCCCATAAGGTACATGCGCTTTCTTATCAGGAGATACTTCAGGCATGCTGCATGTTGCCCATGTCCTCCCCAGGATCAATCTCTACTAGCTCCTACAGCTGAGCTTTCTCCTTTATAAGATCCAAACATGCACTCGAAGCCCCAGCTCCTCTTCCACCCACCTGGCACAAAGTCTACTGTCCCAAACCACATAAGCAAAACGCTTACAGGAGGGAAGTGGAGGACGCACTCTCTCCCTCGGCACAGCAGCCTGGCCTCAGCCTGAAGAAAAAGATCATTAAAACAAGAAAGCCAGAAGCCTCCAACTTGGAGCTTGCTATTGCTAACAGAGATAGCTGTTGCACAGAGCCCACACACAGCACCTTTGGGCCGTGCTCTGTGGAAGGAATTGGTGCAAGCTGTTATGATGGACCAAAAAAAAAGTCTTGCCTGTTCCTCCACTAGGAGTGTCTGGCCATACCCAAGAGTTCATCCTCGTTTTGCATGGCACTAGACATTTCTGAATTAAACACAAGCAATCTAAGATAATTCACTGCTTACGTGATGTGAAATATGGCACAGATTAGGAGCCAGTGAAAAGCATGCCTTACCTCCCACAGTTTTATTAAATCGTAGATTAATCTTTCTTGCAGCCTAATAATAAAACATTCGCATAGGCCTTACGAAGTATAACATGAAACTACCATTATTCTGGTTGTGATTCATACGCATTGAAAACCTCTTTCGAAACATTGCTGTTTTGCCTATGGACTGCAAGAATCTGTTTTTCTGGTGAAGCATGTTAAGATAAGAATGAGGGATGCTCTAAAATAATTTTTTCCCCAAAATATGCCAATGCGCATACCTAGTGGTTATACTCCTTTGCTTGAAATAAAATAAAATATGCTGAATTACAGCATATATACTACTAAAAAAGCAGAAAGATAAAAATTCAGTGATTGACCGACTGGTTTATCCTTCTAAATCACTAGAAGAGTGAAGGAAACTATTCAATGGATAAGTTTGTCAGTGTCTATCCAAGCTTATTATATCATCTGGTTTTGTTTAGAATCTCATACCTAAACCATCCTGTCGTTGTGGTGAACGTCCCATAGCACAGAAACATGACTATGGATGTCAGAAGACAGCACGCTACGAGCGTATAGCCATCAGATGGATAATACAGTTCCGAGTGTGGTAGAACAGAATTAAACACAACATTTTCCAAAACTTCTTTTCCTTCTAGTGTGTTGGAGGTTATACGAGAGAAATAACACAACAGTTAAAGTGTTTGTCACCTGCATTTTAACATTTTGCTGTGAAATGATAATGTGACATTTTTCTGAAATCTCAAACCGCATGCAATATCTTGCTAGAATTAGGTGGGAAAACACCTCTAAGGCTTTCCCCCCCCAGATTATTATACTGCCTTTATTACAACAAATGTGTTTATCTTGATCTTCAGAGCACTGACTGTGAGAAGAGTGGAAGGGAGGCAGGAGAAAAGAAAAAGCAACTTCAAGTTCACTGCCATCACCAAATGCAGTAAGCTTCACAGGTTTTTAATCTAATGACAGCTTGCAGTGTAATTGTTGCTTCCACACTGACTACTCACCAAAATGACAGTAAGTGATGTTGACACAAGATAACAAGCCATGGCACAAAGCATCTAACAAACAGAAAGAAAACTCTGGAAAGGGTGTAATAATGATAGTTCATCATCTTAATTCTGAGACACCAGCGTTATTTGTGACTTGATCTCCATCCTTTCACCAAGCCACTCTGCCTTTTCTGTTTCATTTTCATTCCCTTACCTATGTTCTTTCACTTACTCTGAACAAAATGAAATGCAGCTAAAGGGCTCCATCAGGAGCTGAATATATCGTAAAGTTTAGATCTGCCAGCGTCAGCTCATACGATTGCTGTAAATGGAGGGCTACACAGCATCAGAGCTCTGCCAGGGATTCCACACGCGGTAGGTTAGGTTGGGACACCTACCTCTCCACAGGGACTATCAGCACCCACCTCTACCTCAGTATGACAAGAGCACGGACAAGGACTCCTTTGCTGAACCCAAGCACTTGCAGGGGCTGTGGGCATTTGTCTGTTCTTGTTCTACTATTGATAGTAACGACAACAGCACAGTGATGTTTGTTCTTTAAAATACAAACATGGAAGTGACATGCAAGAGCCCAAGTTGAGGTGTTCAAAGGCATCTAACCATATAACTCCTAATGAAGACTGTGAGGCAGGACACTTAATTTTGAGGAACTGGACCAATAGCTTCTGACTTCAGATGAAAGCGTTAAGTCCCTAAATGATTTTTCAGCTATGCTGACACCTTAAGACTTTTAACAAAAAGAGGTACTATTTACAATAAAAAACCCAAACCACACAACAAATTAAATACGAAAGTTTCACAACAACTAGGGTATTTTCTTAATCTATTTTTTCCTGATACCAGAGGAAAAAATACAGAAAAATTCTGAAATACTGCATTTCTAATAGCATCTGTTATCCCAAAGCGCTTGAAAAACTGTTTAGCATATGCTTCTTCACGAACATCACAGTTGATTTTGCACAACACAGCAACACAAAATTAAGAGGAGAATTTTGGTTGCAGAATTCTTCCCCCAAACATAAACGGTCTAGTCTTCAGAGTCTACAGCTACGTAATTCTCTAAAGCTGAAAGATGGTCAGTAATTACTTCCGCAAACAACACTTATTTTGCCTTTTGCCTAAAACTGCATATGCCTCAGAGCAAAGAAAGAAGTTCCCTACGGCTGAAAGACTTGTTCAGTACTGTAAATCGGGGACTTCCAAACAACCTAGCAACATTTGTTCCTCTATCCTCTGTACTGTCTTTGAAGTGTCCCACCCAAGCACGGATCCAGGCAAGCATGATTACAATAGCTTGTGAAATCTGTCAGATCACAGAACAAGGTGGGAAGGAAGGCTGCAGATTTTCCTGACGTGAAAAAACTGAGGGCATTAAAGGACATTTCTGGGGCTCTGGAGAACTCCACAAGGACAAAGAGAACCCTCATGGGGACTGTCTCCTGACAGTTAGGTAACTCTAATAGAAAATACAAACCTGATCAAAAAAAGAACAACCACACACCCCAAAAGTAAATCAAGCTCTAATTACATACTTTCAGTAAGAATTGCTGCACTCATGTGCCAGCTAAAGAACTGAAAAGTCAGGTTAAGATGAAGATGCAAGGCTTCCTCCTGCTACACTGTAAGTACACCAAAATATAATTAAATGATTTAGACAAACACCAGGCGCAATTTGTACTTCTTTCTCAGCAGATTAGAGAAATTGTACTCAAAGCAGCTTGTTAAGCAGTAAGTAACATTTTTAAAAAGGCATTTAACAATCTGTTCCTTATACAACTCCTTTCCAGCCAAATTGCACCTATAAAGTTGTTACAGAACCGCTTTGGAATCAACCAAACATGAGTGGCATATTTTTATTACACGTGAGATGGTTAGCATATTACAATTCAATTAGTGCATATATACATAGTTTTCTACCACTGCACTATGAGCACTTCAGCAAAACCTTTGATGTTTACAGTATGAAATTGCATTTAAGTCTGACATGCTCAATGTCAGAAAGTCGGCATGCACAGAATAATGAGTTTTGCTCATCACCTTCGCATTGTCCTGTGTACCTCACCTTCCAATGGGTTTCTGAATGTCCATTTGTAAGGTTTGCTTAAAGTTTCAAGAGCAATTTTTTACCATGACAAGTTGGAGATTTCCAACGCACTGTTACTCACCTGGTTCCATATACCACGGGAGGGCTGGGCTTTACAAGAGTTTCATCCACCAGCTGAAAGCACAAGGTCCCAGTGACCAAACACGAAGAGGTACAAGGTACCACAGCAAGCCCTTCCACTCCAGCATTAGCTGGCCTGGGAGGATCAGCCATGACCCGAGAAGCAGGACTTGGGGCAGCTCTGCTGTTCAGTCCCATGATCAAATATTTTCATTAGGGTCCTGTGAAATTTCTACCTTCTGACCAAAACCTTGCTCAAAGTAGTTTGTTCTCTTTTAAAGTGGAATCTACTCACCCAGAGAGAAAATACCCCAATGTTTCCCCACAACAAATAGTTCTTACAATCAATCCCTCGTCAATGCATAAAATGCCAAGGCAACCTGCGCCCAAGATTTTCGTTTACACACAGGCAGCACTGAGGTGCACATTTGCATCACTTTGTGCTCAGTTATGAGCACTAAATATTGCTGGCTCTTTCTTTCATAAAGGGTCACTGATACCAGTGTAGTGTAGACATTCTTGTTGTCTCATAAATAATCACTCAAAAATCTGTTCTGCCCTTCTGCAGACAAAGTGCATTAAGGATAAAAAAAATCCTTCTCCCCACGTGTGGTTTCAAGGAGTTTTGGTTAAGCTTGCCACTGGACCCCGCATTCCAATAGGAAACAAATTTTATTTGTGTTTATATGGACATGTATTTGTGCTTACCCATGTCAGGTGGGTGGTCAGAGAAGAACCGTGGAATAGATTAGACTATTAAAAGTGATCTTTGCATTACTGAAGTTTGTCATGCATGTATTATCCAGCATAAATTATGAATTGCCATTTCTGAAGCACCAGGTCACTGTTCTCTTGTGCTCCCACATTAACTTGCAAGATAGCCGTGCATGATCTGAAGACATGAGACATGCTCTCCTCCGTGGCCCTTTCCTTCCCTGTCACTCAGTATATGACAGCACAGCTGTTTTCAAAAGTTACTTAGAAAGAACACATGGATGTGTGGGCACAACTACTGTCTTCCTGGACAAGTATAACATATGCTGAAATTCTTGCTTTTGTAAAAGAAACAGTGGGCAGCGGCAACGCCTTTTGCCCAAAATTGAAAGGCTAAAGTACTGTGACAATATATGAGTAAGAATGAAACACTAGTCCTTTTCCATGAAACTTAAGAGATACCCTAAAGCAAAGAAAGCTTTTCTACTCTATAAATTGCATTTGTAAAAGGCTTGGGGAATTACAGAATATTCAGAATCACAAAATAGCTGTATTAGTTCTCTTCATCTAGTTAAGTTATTATTCAGCCCCCTCAGCACAAGAACACCAAGCCTGACAGGTGCTCCAGGCAGGGAGATATCTAGCTGTTGAGGACACAAACATATATTCGACGTTGTAAGAGAATTCAGTCTAGGTCAAGTTTGGTTTCCCAGAGCTGTTGGAGGCAAAAGAACTTAATAAATGTACTTGAGAAAGTTAATGGAATATGAGGAAAGGTCTGGGCTTTTTACTTTCGCTAAACTGCTTTTTCCTCTGTCTGTCTGAAAGGTAATTCGTACTTTATTTTTCAATCTTTTGCCTTGCCAGTTTAGATACAATTGGTCTAATATTAATTCATCATAATTAGCAACACTCATCCTGTTGGAGTGTCTGTTGAATTATAAGTAACAGGAGGAGTCAGTGTGTCATTCATCTTGCTGTTAACAAGAAAGATTAAAATGGTTACGGCAGAAGTCAGAGCCAGAATTTCACTGTTCCACCCTCAGTTCTGTGACAAAACATCACAGAAACTTACACAGGTCAATTATTCCCCCCCCAACTTTTTTTAAACTATTCAGGGGAAGAGGATGCAATACTAAGATGAGATATTTCTGCATAATTTTGTGCAACTCTGCTCAAATTTCACTTCCATAAAACAGTAAATGTCATTAAATATCATTAGACATTTGGTTAGGGTAGTAACCAGTCATGCATACAACAAGTGAATTTCTAAGTAGGCAGTTTTATAAGATTGCAATTCATACATTTTATAATAATAAAATTACTGATCTATCTTTCTGTACTTTAGGATAGGCAGTGTCTTCTGGGCTAGCTTACTGTGCATGGTAGAAAGAATCTGGAGAGAGCTCCCTGGGATAATGCTTTTCATTTTCATCTGTGCTGACACTGTTACTGATGAGGGTGAAATTCAGAGAAACAGCAGCAAAAGAGAAGATGCAGCGAGCTTGTTAAAATCCAGCTAGGCACTGAAAAGATAGAAACAGACAGAAAGCCTGTCAATCTGTTTGACATTTACAAATGCCACAGGGCAATATTTTTCCAAGTTATTATTTTACTTCAGAAAGAGTTTAAGATTCATGTGTAAACTATAATTAATGTTAATTAGTTAACGTTTGTCATCAGTATTTTAAGGTTTTAAGTAAAACTACATATTTATTTCTAAGCTGAAAGCAGAAGCTAAACTGTACGAGATAAGGGTGTGCAAAGAGACTAAGTTGACAAAAGCCAATGAAAACCTAAAGATGACCAACATATCACGAAAAAGGAGGTGGAGAAAAAACCAGTTCCTTCTCTCCCTGGAAAAAAAGGGAGGGATTTATCAGGAAGCCAGTCTTCGCACCCAAGAAGCAAATAGAAGTCCCGCATTCTCGAGCGGATGATTCCCTGGAACTGGACACATGGGAAACACATCTCCATCAAAACTTCTCCACTGGGACTCTCATTTCAGGTTCCCTTTCCCTTACACCTCAGTATCTGAGGCAGAGAAATATAAAAGTCTGGTAAGAGACAGGAAAACAGGGGACGCTGTTCCCTGATCTAGCAGTGTATCCTGCTGCTAAGCACATCACGATGATTCATTTCTCGCTCACTGAATAGCAGGAGTTCTCAGTACTCCGTTATTTGGCAGCGCTGCTTTAAGCTGTTCTACCCGTATGGAGCTTCCCCAGTTTCACCAGCTAGAGGTCTGAGAACAGCTATTACAGACAAAAATAGTCAGAGATAACAATGCATTTCTCTTGATTCAGAAAACAAGGATGTCACTATGGAATGTGCCAGTGCCCTCTCATTCTGCTGTTTGCTCTACAACAATGGCCAACACATCCATATGAAAAAGCCCCTCAAACAAGAGCTGAAACAGAACTTAAAGAAATGCAACCATGTGTCTCAGTAGTGTCACCAATCCCTGTTCCTAGGCAATGTCCCAATTCATCCGGACATTGAATACATACTGAAGAACATCCCTACACATCTTAATAATTGAATACATACTTAAACACTACAAAGGACCTTCAACTGAAGTTCGAAGGTAGTACAGATGCCAGTTTAGTGCCGTTAAGATGAAATGACATAATCATTATATAATTAATCAGAATTGTAATTCACACGTATAACCTTATGCTGGCATCTCCCAAGCACTGGTGGTTTTGATCCCTAAGAAGATATCTATCTTTATCCTCCAAGAGGTTAAAAAAAAGACAAAGGTCATATACAGATTAATTAACACCATTGCCTGAAAGTCTATATTAAGCCCAAGATAAGGACAGTTCAACAGAAAGCAGCTACTTAAGTGAGCAGCAGTTTTGTTATAAATCAATACTCAATTAAATATTTCCTGCACTCTTAGCCATTAATTGCTTCACAGTAGAACAAATAACATTTTAACTGCCTGTAGGCTGGTAAACTCGTTTCCTTATTTTGGAATGGTTTCTCTTCCTGGCACCCTCACACTTCTTCCTTGCTCCTGTCCAAACACATTCAAAGAACGGAGGGGTGATACGATAACATACATACAGAGGTAGAGAATGCATCTTTTGACCACAAAGAGTGTATTGGGATAAATAATAGCAAGTAGAAAAAGAGTATGTGAGAAAGTGATAGCTTTGATCAAAAACATCTCATGGTTTTTGTTCTTTATCTGCAAAAGCATCTCAATTTTTTTTTTCAAGTTTAGGGAGAAAGTTATCCAGTTTTCATAACCAGGAGATATTTAAAGAATATTTAGATTTCTTTTTATATATAGTTTGTAATTAAACAAGGATTATATGAGCAATATAAACCTCAAATTATTAAAAATAGGGAATAACGAACATCTATCATCAGCCAGGAAGTAAATATTTTGTATCCAAAATTTCCAAATGCCCAAACCAGGAAAGAAGTTGCTTGTTGGTATATTATTCCCGCAACTCACAGAACAGCAGAAGTCAATACACAATGCTGGACTTCATTCACACCATATGAAAAGCATTAAAACATCTGCTCTGTCTAAAATGAAAGGACTCATTTTTATAGAATCATAGATTTTTAATTAAAAAAAATTTTAATTTAAAAACTTCACGCATTCCCTATGTTGTAACATCACCTGTACAAACTTCTGCCTTTACTTCATTTCTGCAGAAAAACACACACAGATGCTTTAATTTCCTCTTTCCCAGAGTGGTGAAATACCCTCCTCTATGTATTTCTCTATTCCAGTGTGCTGCTCAGGCCTAAGAAACACAAGGGCTGAAGGACTACATCAGCTCCTACTTTCAAACAGCTCCATTGCCCCCTCATTTCTTGAGCTTCATGTGCTTGTAGGTTGTAAAACCTGAATAGGCTTGTTTGCAAGGACATCAGCTTCTGTACTTAATCCTTTACCAACCCCACCCCCATCCCTCTGAACATCTGCATTCCTGGCCTTCGGCAGCCCTTATCTAGACCTGCCTTTCCACAACTCTTCACTTGACTTGGTTACATCAATAAAAGAGTAGCAAACCACCTTAAAAAACCCTACACTGCTACTGTTTCTTCTCTTAGGTAGTCCACAAAATATAGCAGGAGATAGATTAGAGCTGATGACGTGATTCTACATTACAAAGGGTAGCTAACTGATAATACAGAGTACAGTAGCCTGTTTAAATAGTTTTTGTTAAAAGCAGTGATACGTGGTAAATTCATGGAACAAATTAGGGACCTTAATCTGATGCTCCAGACCAGAACTTCAACAGGTAAACTATGACTGATAGTCTTAGACTCAATGACTATGGAGAACTCGGCAAACACAATTTATCCTATTTTACCAATTAAAAATAGACTACAATTTATCACACTGTGTTGCAAGTGCAAGCTGCAGCACATGTGAAGTTCTTATGTCTTCACTCATTCCTAATGAGGGCTCTGCAAGGTTTGTCTGCAGCTGACGTTCTTCAAAGTTCTACATACCTACAAAATAGTCTTCCATTAGTAACCACCAAGTAATTTCCACGCAAACATCTGACGAGAGAAGTCACCACGGCTGATCTCAGTGGGATGAGCTAACATAACTTTTTCCAGACTAACCTAATTTGCGTAAATCAATTTTTATGCAGTTACTCTGCCCTGGGCCCTGCCCTAGCCCAAATCACATCTAAGAAGAGAAAGGAAAATTTCTGATCAAAAACGACATGTTGGGAAAACAGAACGTTTTTGGTAACTGAAGAGGGTAGAATTCAAATTTAAATTGGAACTTCAGACTTTCTCACACTTTCCAAAACCAGAAGCAAGCATTCTCTTTTAACCACCTGATCTGTAAAATGTAGGTAACTCTTCATAACTCTTACCTTCAGGCCGCTTTGGAACACTTAGATAGAATAGAAATTTTATAGAATGATTTAAGCCATTTCAGAGAACGGAAAAACTGTTTTAAAATTATTACAAGCACGTCATGTACTACGCCATTCAAAGCACAAATGACAGGCTGGTATATAACGAAAGATAAGAATAATACCTAGCACAAAGTGCACACAAGTTGCTGTAAAAGTAGTTAGAATTAGGTATTTTGCAAAGGTACTTTACCCTTTCATTTTCAGGGCTATTTTCCAATTATTATGTGTAAGAAATAGACACATTTTAAAGTGACTTTCACATACAGGCTGTAAAAGAAGAAGAATTAGACTAAATCTGGGAAAAAAAGCTTCCGTCTAAAGCAATTTGAAAAAAGAATAATACCTGGTATACCTAAAGAAAAAAACAATGATTTTAGCATAACTTCATAGTTGCTAAGTGAACGCATCCTTGTATAAAATTTAACGGGACAGACATAGAGATTAGAGCTCTCCAAACCCAAAAAGCAGGTACAGCTTGGGCAGCAAAAGCTTCCTATCGGCAAGATTCAAGCTCCTGCTTGGGAAAGAACAGACGGGGTGCCATATAGACAGATCTCTTCGGGTCAGAGCAGAGATGTAGATGCATCTTTCCTCTGGAAGATTACGGCTCAAAATGCTTACACAAATACTTCAGGCTCAAACGTGTTAGAAGTTTGTTTCCAATAATACATGTGTAGTTCCAAGTTAAGCGAACTTCCCTCTAAGATTCCGAAACCCCATTGAAAAGGATTCTGAATAAGCTGTTAGTATAAAAAGCAGATTTATAAATATCTTGCATGCTATTTGTTTTGACAACTGTTTAAAAAACACTCTAACCCAACAGTATATTATTATATAGCTATCAGGCTATCCTACTGAAGCATTAAGAGGAGAAAGGTTGAGTCACTGTATTACAACGAGGTTGAAGGAATGCTTGACACAGTAAAGCAACGGTCTAATTGTACTGAAGGAAAACCTAAGTGGCGGGGGGTTTGTTTGGTTTGGTTTTTCACATGAAACAAAATAATCCAAAAATCCTAAAATCAGGGAAAAATGTTTTTGTTACTTGAGTCTAAACAGGCATCTTAATTTCCACTGTCAAAACACATCCTTTCAATGTGAATTGCCACAGAACACTTTATTTCAGTACTTTCCACATCTTTGTGGTGCAGCAGTGCCTCACAGGAGCTGCGGTCTGGAAGCCCTGCTCTTTGAAGTGAGCCAAGCTCTTTGCTTGCACCACATCTCCCACAAAACATTTTCTACTTCGCAGCCCCCATGAAGCAGCAGTTTTGCTCCAAGGCAATGATTGCAATAAAGGGTACAGCTGAGATGAGAGACCTCTTCTTATGCCCCAGTGTTAATATGCACCCTATCTGGACATCATAGAGTCTAGTTTAACTCTGTTTTGCAGACCTATCTTCCTGGAGACAAGAAAAAAAACCAATCAAAGTAAAAATTGCCAAGCAGATGTATTTTTAATGCAAACACACTTTGGTTGGCTGAAAAGATACGTGTCACGATGTCAGCCGTACTGTCCTTATGCACTTCTCCTTCAGGATAAATATGCCTGCAGCTCGGACATTACAGCCACATTGTAAAGAATGTCTTCTATTTAAGTTATACAAGTGAAAACTTTTCATCACAAAAACAGTTTTACTTGTGTTTTGTTTAAGACTAGACAAAAAGTATTCTGATTAAGTTGTATGCATCACACATGTTAGGCCCAAGCATTTCCCAAAAGACAATCTAGATAACTATAAATAATATACAAGCTAAGGCAAAAAGACTTCTCCATAATCACTGT
Source organism: Steatornis caripensis (assembly GCA_013398225.1). Lineage (NCBI taxonomy): Eukaryota > Metazoa > Chordata > Aves > Caprimulgiformes > Steatornithidae > Steatornis > Steatornis caripensis. The sequence goes on along the minus strand of VZSC01008561.1, from coordinate 10,215 downwards.
CCTGGTCCCGTTGCCTTTCGCTAGCCTTCCACAGGAAGACAAATTAAAGTTCCTCTTAGTATAAAGCTTGCTGGATATCTGTTGGTGTCGTGTTAGCTCCTTCTAGTCTTTCAGATCCCCTGTGATAACTTTAGAGATGAGCTTCCTCCACACTGCATTACCCCTTCTAGCAAGCTGACCACATGAAATTAAGTATTTATGCTTTCTCAGAATTTGGCTCATTGTTTCAGTCCTCGTCACCTACTGTTTGTAAAGCACATCCCTCCTACCTTCCAGCACACCTGCTTCCAACCAGTGGCGGCCCTTAATGGTTTGTCTGTCAGTATTTGTTACATACATGCTGAATCTTTAAGCAATGGGCTCGTATTGGCAGTAGGATGCTTATATTATCTTCACACATAACAGAATGGCTTTTATTGCTAGGATGCAAAGGTGATTTTTCCCCAAAAGAGTCTCCAGCCCAACACAACTGCCCAGGCCACGCAACTCCGGTCTGCAGCAAGAGCGTGACAGCTCTGCTACGTGACAGAGAAACGTTATTTCAGTTCTCTGCATGTTTGTCTCATAGGCGTAATCGAGGGATAGTGCCCACTGACACACCCCCTCTGATCAAGGGCCTGGTTTAATAGCGTTTTACAGCTAGTTTTCATAGACAAAGGAGTACCAGGATGAAGAAGAATCAGCTCTCAGTGGCAAGAAGGCTAATGAAAAATCTCTAGGTCTGTAAGATGTTTTTGCGATACATTTTATCAAGTTAGAGCAAAGGGGTAATAAGAAAAGTTGGGACAGATTTGCCATCAACACCAAGATAAGAAGGACAGGGCATAAAACTCTTTCTATTTAGAAACTAGGGTTGCAGGTTTAAAAATCAGCAGCGCTTACACGTACTGCAAGGATTTCCACCTGAAGAGCCATTAGACCAATTACCCCTTCAACTTCAAAAGGACCAGTTATCACCCCAACTTTAAAAGCCACGGTGTATTCCTACAACATACATTTATACATATGCACATACTACTCGCTGAGATAAACTCCTTAGGGAGAAACACCTCCAGGAGTTTTCTGGAGGGTGCCACAAGGGACAGCAGTCACACTGTGTTAATACAAGGTACGTCTGAGAAGCACAAGCAGCACCGTGCACAAGACTTGATCTAAAAAAGCCAAGCAATACTTAGAAGTCAACATTCCTGCTGTCTTTGCACTGACAGGTCTTAAAAGTCCCTCAGACCAGACAGTTCTGCTTCATGGTGAATACCATAAACCTCAAAGCCTGCCACCCATGATCAGCCTTGACTCTGGACACCGTAAAGTTGACTAGATCAAATAAAGGTCATACTCACATCCCAACTTTGCACAAGTTAATAGAGATACATAAAAGCTGACTTACGCAATATATTAAAGCAATTGAAATCCGTAAGGATACACACTTTAAAATCCTGCCCAAACTTGAGACCAAGTCCAGCCTTAAGGCATTACCAGTGGCTAGATTTCTAAATGGTAATACATAAGGGCTTTGGAGCTGTAACCACTCTAGGGACCAGTGGGCTATATTTTACATGGTCCCAATTTGACACCTTACCTGGTGACCTTCCAAGAACTTGGGATCTCTCTCCCTAAAGTTTTTCCTTAACTGAGCAAATGTTACAACAAACTTAATAAAACCCCCAGTGATCTTCCACTCCCCCTACTGCTTGAAACACTGGTGAGATTTATCCCATAGCGCTACTCACCTCTTGCTGTCATCTTGTCACGTGGCCTAGAAATGAAAATCCACGGCTCTCTGATGTTATTCCTTCCATCTAGAACACACCATCTAAGTAGACAGTCTTCCTCTGAAGCTTTATGAATTCCTTCATTTACATCCGCACCCAAGAACCATCAGCCCAGTTTGCTGATCATTTCGGCCAGCCAATTAAAAAGCAGACAACATGTACGCTTTTAATTACTTAAAGCTGTACAGGTGCACCAGGCCAGTAGATTTAGTCCTCACTTCAGCCATGGACGGGAGAGGATAATTAGGCTCCAGCTGATGAGCGGAGTCCATCACTGCTGCTAGAGAGCACACAGGAATCTTTCATTTAGTGTAATTATGATAGGAATCTTACCACTGATTGAAAACTTTTAATGAAACATAAAAAAAAAAAAAAAAAAA
>VZSC01008553.1:4255-31879 GCA_013398225.1 Steatornis caripensis | reverse complement strand
CTGCTGGCCACACTCTTCTTAATGCACCCTAGGAAGGCCATTGGCCTTCCTGGCCGCAAGGGCACACTGCTGGCTCATGGTGAGCCTGTTGTCCACCAGCACTCCCAGGTCCTTCTCTGCAGTGCTGCTCTCCAGCAAGTCAAGCCCCAGCCTGTACTGGCACATGGGGTTGTTCCTCCCCAGGTGCAAGACCCTACACAGGCTACAGGCTACAGTTTTTAACATGTAAACTTAAATAAAATGAACCTAATAAAACTAACTGCACCAGTGTTCCTGGAAGGATTAATGTGTGTCGGTGGGTAATTCTGTTGCAAAAGAGAATGAAAATGTAGTTATATTTTGGTACATTTTTTGACATGGACTTAGTTGTTTAAAGGAAATCAAGAAAACCATGCCTTCTGAAAATATTTTTCTTATTGAATAAATAGTTTTTCTCAAAGACATAAGAAAATTTAAACTTAAGCACTGATGTTTCTATACAAAACATACAGGCTTTTTTCCTATGGAATTTAAGTGTTGGGCAAAGCCAGCAATGCTGGGAGTTTAACCCTTTACAGAAATGTACCAATCTGTTTTTGTTGAAGATTTTTGCTGGGAAAAGCTAAAGCCTTTTAGATTTTGAATAATTTGAGTATGACTTCACAACAGCACATGGTGCAAAAATTCTCATCTTGTGACTTCTCTCAAGGATGCTAATATCTTGAATGCTACACTGTGTTGGTATTGTCTCTGAATTTGGAGGTAAAACTCTCTAGAAAAGATAGGTGTCTCCTCTGATGTTCTAAGTAAAACAATACCATGTTATTTACACCATCAACAATGAAGGTACACAACTAGAAACAATTCTAATGACTGAGTTTAGATGCTTATTTTCTTCACTTGATTCACAGTGAAGTATGCTAATTTTGAAGATGCTATGATTTAATTGTAGACATTCTGCAAGTTTGAAGAAGTATGGCAATCCAGCTATTGGTCACAAATTTAAAGCTCCCTTACAAAAAAGACTAAATAATCTGAAAATCTTCTTTTGAAGGTGATGATCAGCAAATCCAATCATTCACATAAATGAGAATCTTATCAGGTTAAATTATGACATAGTATTATGATAAATTATGTTATAATATGGTTAGAAGACATGAAAAATTTTGAAAAATTGCATGTAATGATAGTCAAAATGAAAACAGGGTCAGCCAAAGAAAAGTTAAAAGAGTTAAAGTTTATTTCAGGGTTCTCAAGGAAAGAAAGTGATTAGTGTAGGGATTACAAATTGAAATATTCTGCTTAAATTGATTGCTTTATCTAAAGAAGAAATTTTAAACCTGTCAGATTAAAAATTGGCAGAATTTGTAACCAAAATTAACTAATTAAAAAAGTTACTTTGATTAATTCAAATTAGCTAGCAAGGATCAACAGCAAATTACATCAGAAACCCATTTAAAAAAGAAGATAAAATCATTATATCTGTATATAATGGAAATATCTGTATATTCTATAGCTGGACTTGAGGATCTTAAAGGTCTTTTCCAACCCAAATGATTCTATGAATCTATAATGGAAATTCCAAATAAGTCAAACCTACTTTCAGTTTAAAAAAAAAAATACAGGGACAGTTTCAAAATTAAATTGATGACATTGAGTTATCTGTATAATAGTCTAGCAGAAAGCCTCTTCTATCTCAGGTGGATCCACAGAGAACAGTTACACTAATTTACACAAAAATCTATCTTATAAGCAGCCTAAAAATAAAATTAACAGAGAAAAGAGATTAAAGGAAGTAGGACTCTTAGAAAGGATAATATATCTTGGAATGAACAGCTTTTGACAAAGAAAAGATTACTTTTTGAAACTTGCACATTAATAAAGTGAGAACTTACATGTAGCAAATATTGATTTCAGTCATGTAGTGAAGTTTAATTTAGAATAAATATCCCGAATATGAACCATATGATGAGTTAATACCTTGATGAGGTATTTTTAATAAAAGGAAGTGTTATGAAAAATTGCAAACTATTGCTTTTGTATTAGAAGGATGCGCTGATGAGGAACAAGGGGAAATTATCTTAGGCCGAGTCTTATTTAATACCATCATTAATGTTCTGGAAGATGTACAGGGCATTGCATGAATATGATTCATAGGATGTTATACTAAGAGGTGGAACACTTACAAGAAAGATAAATAACAATTTCCAGAGAGATTAGACATATGAACATATTAGACTAGAAACTACTTCACTAAGATTCATGAGGGAAGACTTCAACTAATGCAAGGAGGGAAGCAATCAATACCTCACAAAATTAAAAAACCTATACATTAATTAAGAAATTATTTAAGAATGCAAGAGCAATATTCTGGCAGTAATTTTCAGGATTTAAGAAAAAGTCATTAAGAAAAAATTGTTGAAAATGAGATCTGTGGAGTGTTAAGTACGCTCCCAGGAGAAATAGTAGAAATTCCAGCACTTAGAACATTTCAGAGTATCCTAAGAAGAATAGTAATAGCTGCAGTAAAGAAAAATCATTAATTGTGCGGTAAAATGACTTAAAACTATTGATTTTAAGCTCTTATTGAAGTGACTATGAATTAATGATATGAAAACCAATTAACTGAATAATTTGTATTTACTTTCTTTTCACTCTCATCTACATCTGTTGTACCACTACTCTAGATAATTCTTACCTTTTCTTTTTATATTTTATTGGCATATAATGTAAAAATAAAAGACATTTATCCAGTCAGTAATCCACTAAACCAGATTTTTTTTCTTCTGTCTATTAACTATATGACATTTACTGATTTTAAAGCTGATGGCTCAGAATTTTCAGTCTGTCATTTATCTACAGATATGCAAGATGACAAAATCTCAAGATAGCCTCATTAAAATATGAACTCTTATCATAAAATCACTCTTGTATAACATCTTGAAAGCTAGGGGCTTTATTAAACATATAGAATCACAACTTGTCAGAATCATCAACTACCAACTGGGAACATGAAAAAAACAATAAAAAATTTATATCTTACTTCCTCTCAGAAGTGTTTTTCTGATTATATCCTGATAGTTTTAATTTTGAAATACAACATTTGCATAGCAATTTCAATTGAAAAATAGTTCTTATGAAATTCATTGAGTTTTCATGGTTATGAAGTGTCTTTCTGTTGGGTTGAATAATTAATAAAAAGTGTTGTTTATTTTAAGATTGTAAAAACATCAGAAAAGTTTTTCTCCATCTCAGAAAATCAACCAACTTGCCAAACAAATCATCACATAGTCAACATTACCAAGTTTGAGAAACAATGTTTAGAAAGGACTGAAACACAGCATAACAATGCTACCACAAGGTCAGGAGAAAACCAAAGGATAAAACACTAGAACTATCCTCATTTTCTACAATACAAACATGAAAACAGTACTGAAAAACTCACCAAAATGTTGCCAAATATGTCTTTTGTGTCACTGAACAGAGATGCGGGGAAATGCTCAGTTGTAGATATTTTTGTACTTGACTGAAAACTGTTAGTGAGTAACTGCATCATTCAATCAAAGTCCTCTTCAAGTTCTATTTTTTTTTCTTGGTTATAGCTGATTTTATTAGAAACTATTAATTTCATTTTTGTTGTTATCTTAACACTGTAATTAGACTAACTAAATATTGCACACATGATTCTCCAAATCTGTTAGTGATAGGGAAAAGAATACCTTTCCTGACATGTGTAGTGCCAGCATGTAAAGTAATATTTATTTATTTATTCTTGTAAAATGGCAACATAACATCATTAAAACAAGTAAATTATTCTTTAAAATATTTTACAGGTGGTAAGTGCGATATGATTTATAATTTCAATGACACGTGATTAATTAGATTGTCAAGCAAGCACTTTATGCTGCATTAACTCAGGACATTAGCTGGCTATGCTACTACTAGCCCTTTGTTCATGATTTAGAAATTATGGAATAATACTGAAGAACTGATTTTGTAAGTTACAGTAAAATGTGGGTTTGTTCTGAAAAAGTTTGGATAAAGTACATCCATACATTTGATATCAAAATCATAGAATATTGGAGGCTAATTAGAGTGCAGTAAAATCAAGAGGGTTTTTTGGGTTTTCTTTTTTTTTCCCCGTTTCTTGACGAAATGAAAACTCATAAAACATCTCTTTACTGAGACATTTTATTATTGAGATTTAGCCAATATATACAGGTTGCTCATCATGTTATAAATGTCTTTCTTAACAGTGACATCCAAAGAAATGTGAAGAAAAAAACTACACTGTTTAAAACTCAGATACTGATTTATGATTATTAAGCCTATTGTGTAAAGATAATTGTAAGTGCAGTAAGTATTAACATACTCAATGTTCCGACAGCAAAATATATTCAAAAGAGCTCTATAGTTCGCAATAAACAGGAATTCTGGTATGCCAGGCTCCCTGCACCAATGGACCTTACCGGTGGTCCCCCCCTCTCAGACCTCCCTCCTGCCCTGCCCACAACCCAGGGCCCCATTTCAGCCCAGTGGGACCTCTATCTCCTGCCCCAGTGATGACAGGTCCCTGCAGCCCTGCCTTGCCCTGCCTGGCCGTGGGCCCTGCCGAGCCAGGCCCACCAGTAGGCCTGCATTCCAGCCCAGCCTTGGCCCCTCCAAAGGGAGGTGCCCAGTGCTTCAGGCTGGAGCTTCTGATGGTGCCTGTTCCAGCCAGCTGACTGTTCCTGACTGAGGTGGTGGGATGGGCCCTGGCTGTCAGACACGGCTCTGCTGCCCCAGGGGAGCCCCAAAAGTGCCCAGCCTCCAGGGAACCATGGTCTCACACAGCACTCTGACATTAATAAGCTTTCTTTTGAGAGCTGCGGCTTATTTAATGAAGAAACTTTTTATTCCACATAGTCCATCTTTGTTTTCAAAAATGTGCGTAATTATGGCAAAGGTTTTACTGAATTATGTTGCAGAACAGTGAAAAGGAGGTTCATTTTGAGGTACCAGAAATGAAAACAGAAGTTTAAAAAACAGTTGTAAGTCATTTTTTTTTACATATAGTTTTTCAATTATATTAAAACCAGCAAGATTTTCAGAGTAAATAATATTTAAGGTTTTAAAATGCTTAGACTGACTTCTGAAATTTAGATTTGCCGTTTAATAAGTAACATATTTACACTTTTCTTAATTTTAGTTTGTGTAGTTACCTACCCAACTTCTGAAAAAAACCTCGCACTAAGGACAGGTGAGGGCTTGTCAGAGGATCACAGAACGGTTACATGATCTTGATCTTGGGATCATCTAGTCCAACACCTTCTTCAAGCAGACACCTAAAGCAGGTTGTTTGGGACTCTGTCGAGTTTTAAATATTGCCCAGGACAGAAACTCCACAACTTCTCTGGGCAACCTGCTACAGGATTTCACCACCCTTACAGTAAAAAAGGTGAGTTCAGATAGAATTTCATTATTTTTCATTTGTTCCCATTGCCTCTTGTCCTGTCACTGGGCACCACTGAGAAGCATCTGGCTCTGTCTTCTTTCTCCCCCTCCCATCAGATATTTATATACACGGATAAGGTCCTCCTGATCCTTCTTTTCTCCAGGCTTAACATGTCCAGCTTTCTAAGTCCCTCCTCATCTGAAAGATGCTTCAGTCCTTTAATCATCTTCATGGTCCTTTGCTGGACTTGCTCTATATTTTTCTTGTACTGTGGATCCAGTATTTGTCCTTGAGATCTTGTTGTGGAGATAATTTAACAGATATCCTGGACAGCTTTTACTTGCTGACCAAGTCCACAACAGGACACTACCTGTAAGATTCTGACCAGTAGAGCTGAAGTCAGACTGCCAGTCTACTAGGTTGGTTTTTAACTTTAATTGCCACAGTGTATGTATGATGCCACTAAATCATAAATAAATACATCAAATTTAAATATGTAATTACTTCCAAAAGTGGTAAATCAAATTATTTGAGAAATCCTTGTTTTCAAAACCTCTATTATGTTGCCAACTTGTCTTGAATTTTCTTTGATTTTCCTTTGATTTTCCAATGTAAAGTGGTCCGATATGCGTATTTTTTTCCTCTCTTCTTTTATTTCTCTGCTGCTTGCATTCTCTTTCCTTTAGGAATTTCATTCTTTTTGACAACTACACTTCCTGATGTGGTTTGTCTCGACTCTGTAAAAAAAACCCATTTCGTTCTATATTTAAGTCAGTGGGCATTGGGAAATGTCAAGAGAGGAGACATCTGATTCTATCCTCCCCAATGCAATGGAACTTCTTTAGAAAATGGTTGTTGGTTTAAATGCTGCTTTTTTTTCCTAGACTCTTCCATTATTCTTCAGCACTTGTTCTTATTAATTAACAAATGCACAAAAACCTTACGTTATGATTCACTATATTTTTTCCAGTGGAGAAAAATGATCACCAGGGGAAAAATGTTTACATTTATTTCCAACACATTACTAGTCTCCAAGCACCAGTCCACTGTATGAAAACATAGCCACACCTGCACCCTCATATTCTTCCCTGCACACATTTTCATTCTAGTATTGTTATTGGTATGTATGCATCAAAAAACTGGTAAACAACACTGTGGGTCAGAATTGTAACACTGACCTTCCAATAGTGTACTGTAATGCAGTATAATATTACAATACGATAACATTATTGGAACGAGTACAATAATTTAATTACAAGTACAGTTAAAAATAAATTAATTATGGAGACAGAGACGGATGAGACAGCCAACATACTGAACCAGGATAGACTATTAATTCTGTTTTAAACAAGTTTTAACATGTGTATTTTCCATGTATAGTGAAAACGAAAAAAAAAAGAGTTGAAGGGAACATTGTAATGCCACGTGGAGTCATTGATCACTGAGAAAGGAATAAAGTTTATGATCAGGTATAGCAGTCTTTGCACATACATCCCATTGTGGGTGGAAAATTCAATCTTAGAATATCTTTTTATATGTATAAGGGTATGAGGAAGGAAGCTATCTGCCTCGTGAAGGGTGAAGGACCTTTTTCAATGCATCAAGGGATACTAAGAAAAGGAGGAAGCCATAAACAAGAACATACAGGGACACAAACTTGGAGGACAAATGGTAAGTAAGACAATTATGAGAACCAAACCTGCTCAGTCACACTAATCAATGACTTGAGTGTGAGAGTTGATCTGATCAGGGACCTGGTCAATTAGGAAACTAAGGGAAAAGAAGGATACCAGAAACACAGAAACCAGAAATATACAGAGATGTAGATCTGACAAAGCAAATGTAGAGTCAATGACAAGGAACAAAGGTCGCTACTCACACTTGTTGATGGGCTATCAAGAAACTACAGATACTACTTCCAGGAAGATCAACCTAGATTTTGCAATTGATGAGATTATAAACCAGGGGAGACCCTGGCCTTTAAGGGATGCAGCAATCGATAGACCTATCCAACCCCTGAGATGTGCTGTGGAAAGTGGAAATGGAGAGGCACAAAATGAGGGTAAGCAGAAAAATATATAAAATGCTTAGGTCACATGTAAAACAAGGTTGGTCAGTATACATGTCTGGCTGAGCCCTGCACTTGATCAGTGCAGTCTTGTCCTATCTTCTTATATCTTCTTATTAAATCTTTTAGTAACTATATGTCTGTGTAATCTCACTCTCTGTTGCATGTGTGTTGCAAGGACAGTTTCCAGTACTGGATATGCAAAGAGAAAATACGTGTGCTTGTAAATTCTTCCTACAGTTTGAAAATCCATATCAAACTATTATCTGATTTATTAGGATTAATGCATGGATACTGTTATATGTTAACCAAGAGATGATCTTGGTATGTACCTGTTTTATTTACAACAAAGCAAATATCAAAGCAATTTAGTCAGGAACCCCTTATCAGGAACCACTGTGAGGAAGAGAACACCAAGGAGGAGCTAAGTAATACCCTGAGGAGACAGAAGGAAGGATGGATGTACAAAGCCCCAGATAACAATGTATCTCTTTGCATACCAGATCGTAAAGTCAGCAGAGTCCCCCAAACTGGTGATGAACTGTGTCATTATAATATGAAAACCACAACTCCTGGCTTGAAAACTCCCTAGCCAAATAAACCCCTTCCTTACTCTCTAAGCATGCATAGTCAATTTAAAGGGAGCTGTCCCTTTAAATCGAGGCTGGACAGGAGCTAGTCAATGATTAACTAGGGGTGTAAACTTTGGATGTAACTAACACAATTAACTGTTTAAATATTCACTGTGATTTTTGCTAGGTGTGCTAGCTTTGTGGACTTACCACCTAGCACACAAACTTGTGCAACTTTGCAACTATATCAACATCTTGTCTCTGTATATAATTGGCTTTTTGCACAATCAGTGGTGAATCTGTCTTTTCGGACAACAATACCTCATTAAGGAGGAGAATAATAAAAGAAAATCTAAGTAAAAGCATCAACCAAAATGAATCCTTGAAAATACCAAGATCACTGCCCCCAAAAAGCATCCATAAAAAGGCATTATTCCAGAAGAGAATCCTTCAAATAAGAGTTCTTTTGTCTTGACAACTGGATGAGTTCAGGTGAATGAAACAAGAGGGAAATTGCAAATAACCTTGCAAATGAAATCTGTTAATTCATCTAGCTGTCACTTCTTTTCATTTTGTAAGTTTATTTGTGAATATTCAGTGTTTCAGTTGTAATTTATAACAAGCAATCACAGACAATGGAAGGAACCACAGGAAAAAGTACTAAACTTCTCGCATACTTGAATGAGACTAAACCACACAGAATTAATAAAAAAAAAGGGGGGGAGGGTTCTTAGAGCATGTGTTCCAAGCTAGTGCTCTTGTCACTTAAAACCCCACACCTTGCAAATAGATTTATAAACATGTTGACTCATCAATATTTATGGACAATGAGTTATGTTAATGTTACTGAGCATAGATATCATTATTGGTAATTAGTAACTAGCAATTATATTTTCAGAATGCAGGGAATTAATGCAAATGCAAATAATGCATATATCCTCTATGTCACGATCTAATCAAAGTTTATTAGATAATTGTTAAACAGCACTCAGTTAATCATCTGGTTTATATCAACTCACATTCAGTAAGCAACAGCGATTGCTACATATACTGATTATTTCTAATACTCCACATCAAACAAAAAGAGTGGTGTACTTGTACATCACCAAAGAACAGAGAGCTTATTTGGATTATCGTGCTTTGTTAGCAGTCATATTTAATGACTGTTTTGAGGTCTGATGCCGAAGTACTGTTACTCCTCTTTTGAGAACTGAGATTCATGTTTCACAGGCAATATTTTTGCACATAGATGCAGCATTTCTGAAATGCATATTTTTCCATCTAATTTGAATATTGACTAACTAAATTGAACATAATTCATTCTGTAATATAATGTACTGATTACTGTCATGGGAATAGTACACATATTCCCTTGTTCTTTTTACCAAGTTAAAATAAACAAAAAAACAAATAAATAAATAACCCACCATTCCACTTAGTGACAGACATATTCACTGACTTGTAAAAGTATTTAACAAAATCAGTAATAATTTTAATATATAGTATAGTGAAGGAAGAAAAATTATTAACAAATTTCTAAACTTCATCTGAGGTAAACATTTCTTTTGTAAACTGACAATCCTCAAGATTCCCTAGCTTTCTAAAAATGTTATTCAAACTATTCCTTGAGTTTAGGACAGAGCTCAGTGTCAGACCCTAGGTGCACCAGCAGTCCCCACAGCAACCCAGGGAGCTTCATCTTGATGACTGCTCCAGAGCCATTCCAATGACATTAATCAAGTTCAGTCAAGAGTAAAGATAACCAAACGAGATTAAATTATTGAGAAAGGTCCAAGGTCAAGCTAGGATCTCAAGTTTGCCAGGCAGGGTCCATACTTAAAATCAGGCAGGCGTACAGCCGCAACAGGCACTCTGCAATGGAGCTCGAGCAGAGGCCAGGGCCTAAGCCTAAAAGCAGCTCCTGAGTAAAGGTGGGAGGACACCCATGAAGAACTTCTCACAGCTCATCTCCCAGAAAAAGAAAGGCACCATATTAGAATTGGCTTTAAGAACAGGCAGCAAAAAATTTCAGGCTGTGAGGGAAAGAGCTTGCAGATCCTGTTGCACGCAGAGAGTAGCACTACTGTCAAAAGTCTATTAGTTAGAACAAGCAAGGGAAGATTCTTGAAAAACATCCTTCACTATCACTGGCAGGCCAAGAGTCCATCCCCTGTCACGCAAAGCCATGAGGAAGAAGGATTTGTTGCTATGTCCTCTAGCCTCTCTTGTTTCTGTGGACCATGAATGCCCAGACATTTTTTGCCATTGTTGCAATTTTCAGAACGGATCATTTGATTCAGAATGCCACTCTGTGTAGCACTACACCATCACTTGACTACATCATCATCCTGTTATTTAATGTTTTATTACTAATATCATATCTTATTACACAGAAGTTTGTGCTGTGGTATATAAATATTTTCTAGTCAGCAGCATCAGCAGGAGAAGAGAACCAGAGATGCTGTCAGTGGGAAGGATGGATTCCTTTCCACTGAACAGCTAGGATACCACAGTTCTATAGATTATTTTTTAACCTGCATGCATTGCTTTATCTTGATTGTGAGCTATAAATGTTTTACCAGTAAATTTTACAAACTGACCTCTACATTAGCATTGTAACTACCACGGACTCATGAGCTCCCCAGTGTAAACCATTTTTAAAAACTTTTCTCACATCATACAGATCTACAGGGTTTTCACCTTCTGGTGTTCAGAATTTCTCATATTTTGTTTCCTTTTCAGTTCTCAAATCATATTCTAAATGGACTATAATTCCTCTGCTGGTTTTTTCTCCTGGTTTATGTTGTATATATATTGATATTTATTAAATATTAATTCTGCCAGATTTTTATTCCCCATATCATGGACTGTTTATTATACTCTTTAGATAGCTCTTTTTCTGGTTAAATTTCAACAAAGTATTTAAATATTTTCAGTCCTTGTGTCTTAGAGTTCTGTTTTGTTTAGGTTTTGTCTTGTACTAATAGTTAGAATATCATTTTGCACAGTTCTGTATTTATAGATGACTTTCATATAGAATTGATCTAGTTCAGGTATTGGACCTTGTTTATTTGATTCCTAAGTTTCAGAGAACTAAATAATTTGTCACTGCAATGACAATTCCTTTCTGGTCTCAATCTACTATGAACTTTTCCTTAATTCCTTAATCATCCATTTCTAATGGTTTCAGAAACAGTTAATTCATTTTAATTACACAACAAACCAGTTTTCCTTTTGTCACCTGTTCCTATTCCAACAGAGTGGATTTCTTCAGTTGCTGAGCATGTGATGAAACTAAAAATCCTAAGTGTTAACATTTTATGTTTATAATGGTGAACAAGCTTAACACAGTCATGAATTCAAACAAAAGAAAGATTTCTCTTTGGTTTAAAGGCATTTTTTGATGAATATCCAAATCCATAGTGTTCAAAGATCACATATAAAATAAATATACAGTTTCTGAACTGTTGTGTTGGTTTGAATTCTTTTCATGCTGCTATAAAACACAGATTTGTAGCAGCTTCACTAACATCAGCATTAATTTCTAGTGCAGGACTTTAGTGTGATTAAAAGCATCTCTGTGAACTAGATTCTGCAAAGAAAATGGAAGCAAGGAGTAAGTTGCCACATAAGAATCTCTTGTGATGTTACATTGTGTGAGAAACAATGCAGAAAAAATACAGTTAAAAAAGCAAGGTAATTAATAAGTGTGGACTACTCCTATTTGAAAGTAAATTACAAGATGGAACAAGAGGAAAATTCTTAAAATGGCTGACTTCAGTCTTTCTAAGATACTCCATCCAATTAAGATATTTTTCTTTTCCTTAGAAAGGACAAATATTATTTATAAGGGGAAAAATGTAAAAATTTCTAATGTGAGATAAACTGCTAGAAGTCTATATTAATATTTTCTGGTTTTGTAATCTGAATAGTAACCTGAAACTGTTAAAGGAGATAAACAACTTTAAAAAATAAGAGCTCAAATATCAAAGAGATGCCAAACACTATAGGAATCTTTCAACATTAACAATGACATTGTTCTCCATGAAAAGGAAACTTGGAATTAAATCTAGCAGAGTATGTTAAGGACAACATGAAGGGCTTCTGTAAGTACATCAGTAGCAAAAGGAAGACTAGGGAAAATGTGGGCCCTGGTGACAAAGGATACAGAGAAGGCGTAATTACTGAATGCTGCCTTCGCTTCAGTCTTTACTGCTAAGGCCAGCCCTCAGGATTCCCCCACCCTGGAGCTGAGAGAAAGTCTGGAGAAATGAAGACTTTCCCTTGGTCAAGAAGGATTGGCTACAGATCACTTAGGCAAAGTGGACACCCACAAATCCATGGCCCTAATGGAATGCACCCACAAGTGCTGAGGGAGCTGGCAGATGTTATTGCCAAACCACACTCCATCACCTTTGAAAGGTCATGGAGAACAGGAGAGGTGCCTGAGGATTGGAGGAAAGCCAATGTTACTCCAGTCTTCAAAAAGGGCAGAAGGAGCACGTGGGAAACTACAGGCCAGTCAGACTCACCTCAATCACTGGAAAGGTGATGGAACAGCTCATTCTGGAAGTATCTCTAAGGATGTGGAGGAAAAGGTGGCTATCAGGAATAGTCAACATGTTTTCATGAAGGGGAAATCCTGCTTGACCAGTCTGATAGCCTTCTGTGACATCATGACTGGGTAGACAAGGGGAGAGCAGTGGAAGTTGTCTACCTTGACTTCAAGAAGGCTTTTGACACTGTCTCCCACAACATCCTCAAAGGTAAGCATAGGAAGTGTGGGTTAGGTGAGTGGACAGTGAGGTGGATCAAGAACTGGCTGAACGGCAGATCTCAGTGGGTTGTGATCAGTGGCACAGGGTCTAGTTGGAGGCCTGCGACTAGCTACCGTGAGTCTCCTTCTCTGGAGTTATTCAAAACCTGCCTGGACGTGTTCCTGTGCAACCTGCTCTAGGGGCACCTGCTTTAGCAGTGGGGTTGAACTTCACATTGTTGCCGTGACATGCCTCGTCAACTGATCCTTACAGAAAGTTGGAAAGAATTAAATGAAAAAGAATGAAAAAAAATTTCTCACAGGAAATTTTGCAGTTATAGTATCCACACTTTTCTTCCTTTTACTCACAGAAATGTCACCTATCATTGCAATATCCTGCTGACAACAGTCTTTCAAGAATAACCCAAGTTAGCTGTTGAGTTACCTATTCAAAAAAGTACTATAGTGTTTTTATTATATCACTTCTGTAGAATTTCCTGCTAAGGCAAACTTAATCTGATACTCATCATCAATATTTATTGCTAAGGTGCCTCAATTGTACCTTCTTATCCTGTGAATTAAAACTGCATAGGAACACTATCTATGGAATGTTTGAATGTGCTACACATAGCATAAGAAAGCAACAACGGACGTTACCACAGTAAAAACTTTTTAATATAGGAATTCACAACTCTCAAGTATTTCTTCTCTTACATAGGTTTCTGTAAGTAGTTTGTAATCAAAATAAATGCAGTGCACTGTCTGTCAGCTGAAAATTCTCATATATACCTGAGAATATAGGCACTTCTGTTTACAATATATCTAGTATTAGGGTAAATAGGAAAAGTTATTCTTTATAGAAAGTTCAATAAAATAAGATTCTATAATAAACTGCTTTGACCATTATTTTTACAGCTATGGAGGTAACTTTATAGACTTTTTTTTCTTTTTTTTTTAAAGATAGCATTCATTGGTGCTACTTTATGGTACACCAATGTTGAAATTAAAGCAGTATCAGTATACAATAAATGTAAACATATTTGCTTTTGTTATAGAAAACAATGCATTCCAATTTAAACTACATTTTAGAGATTAGCCAAGGTTATGACAAAAGACTTAAGCCAGTCATAAAGTAACAAAGTCTGTGAAGCAGTGAATCAGTCCAGTCTACAGTATAGTTAAATAGTATTGACAAAAACACCAGGGCAACAGATCTGTCAAAAATCAGTCATAAGCAGATGGATTAGGCATTTAGCAGGTACGGAATATGTTCCAAATAGAAACACCAATTTATCAGATTCTGACATCACTGCATCTGCAGAAAATGCTAGGAGGGCAGGCAGCCAAGGCCCAAAATAAGAGGAAATAAGAAGCAGATGAAAGCACTAAGAGGGAGGAGAAAAACAGAAAAAAATTCTTTGCACTAAAGTAAGGACAAGTTAAATACTAGTCAGTTCAGAAAAGCATTAGGAAACAACCATTAGCAAAGACAAATACGAGAAAAGGAAAATTCTTTTCTGTCACCAAGATGTCTTCCTTCCAGATAATACATGTTAATAAAGCAAATAATATTTCCATTCAAGATTTTTTTTAAAAAAATCGATTACGTGTGCATGCTAGCACGTATTTAGCATGTTTAACTGGGAATTACACCTCTGAAAAACAACTATCTAGTCAGGAGTTTATAAGAAATATGTTACGTTTTGACAGTTGGTCTACAAGATCTAGCTGGCAGGAATTTGAAACTTTGCATTATTCAGACTTCATAGCATCATAGAATATTTTCAGTTGGAAGAGATCTTTAAAAGTCGTGTAGTCCAACCATCCTGCAGTGAGCAGGGACATCTTCAACTAGATCAGGTTGCTCAGAGCCCTGTCCAACCTGACCTTGAATGTTTCCAGGGATGGAACAAATACCACCTCTCCGGGCAACCTGTTGAAGTGTTTCACCACCCATCTAGTAAAAATTTTCTTCCTGATATATAGTCTGAATCTACCCTCTTTTACTTTAAAAACATTACCTCTTGTCCTATTGCAACACATCTTGCTAAAAAGTCTGTCCCCATTTTTCTTATAGGTACCCTTTAAGTACTGGAAGGCTGCAGTCTCCCCAGACTCTTCTCTTCACTAGGCTGAACAACCCCAACTCTGTAAGTCTTTCTTCATAGAATAGGTGTTCCAGCCCACTGACCATTTTCGTGGCTCTCCTCTGCAATCCCTCCAACAGGTCCATGCCCTTCTTATGTTGGGGGACTCAGAGCTGAATGCAATATTGCAAGAGAGATCTCAAGAGAGCGGTGTAGAGGGGGAGAATCACCTCCCTCGACCTGCTGGCCATGCTTCTTTTGATGTAGCCCAGGATAATGTTGGCTTTCTGAGCTGTGAGTGAACATTGTCAGCTCATGTCCAGCTTTTCATCTACCAGTACCCCCAAGTCCTTCTCCACAGGACTGCTGTCAATCCTTTCATCCTCCAGTCTGTACTGATACCAGAAATTGCCTCGACCCATATGCAGGACCTTGCACTTGGCCTTGTTGAACCTCATGAGATTTACATGGGCCCACTTCTCGAGTTTGTCCAGGACCCTCTGGATGGGATGACTCAGCCTAGTGTCACCTGCAATCTTGCTGAGCATGCACTTAATCCCACTATCTGTGTCATTGGTGAAGATATTAAACAGTACTGGTCCCAATACGGACCCCTGTGGGTCACCACTTGTTACTGATTTCCATCTGGACACTGAGGCATTGACTGTTACCCTCTGGATGTGACCATGCAACCAATACATCACTNTGATATATAGTCTGAATCTACCCTCTTTTACTTTAAAAACATTACCTCTTGTCCTATTGCAACACATCTTGCTAAAAAGTCTGTCCCCATTTTTCTTATAGGTACCCTTTAAGTACTGGAAGGCTGCAGTCTCCCCAGACTCTTCTCTTCACTAGGCTGAACAACCCCAACTCTGTAAGTCTTTCTTCATAGAATAGGTGTTCCAGCCCACTGACCATTTTCGTGGCTCTCCTCTGCAATCCCTCCAACAGGTCCATGCCCTTCTTATGTTGGGGGACTCAGAGCTGAATGCAATATTGCAAGAGAGATCTCAAGAGAGCGGTGTAGAGGGGGAGAATCACCTCCCTCGACCTGCTGGCCATGCTTCTTTTGATGTAGCCCAGGATAATGTTGGCTTTCTGAGCTGTGAGTGAACATTGTCAGCTCATGTCCAGCTTTTCATCTACCAGTACCCCCAAGTCCTTCTCCACAGGACTGCTGTCAATCCTTTCATCCTCCAGTCTGTACTGATACCAGAAATTGCCTCGACCCATATGCAGGACCTTGCACTTGGCCTTGTTGAACCTCATGAGATTTACATGGGCCCACTTCTCGAGTTTGTCCAGGACCCTCTGGATGGGATGACTCAGCCTAGTGTCACCTGCAATCTTGCTGAGCATGCACTTAATCCCACTATCTGTGTCATTGGTGAAGATATTAAACAGTACTGGTCCCAATACGGACCCCTGTGGGTCACCACTTGTTACTGATTTCCATCTGGACACTGAGGCATTGACTGTTACCCTCTGGATGTGACCATGCAACCAATACATCACTCACCAAACAGTCCACCCATCAAATCCATATGTCTCCAATTTAGAGAGAATGATGTGTGGGGACCGTGTCAAAGGCATTACAGAAGTCCAGATAGATGACATCTATAGCTCTTCCCTTGTCCACTGATTTAGCCACTAGGTTGGTCAGTCTGGAATTGCCCTTTGTGAAGCCATCATGACTGTCTCGAATCACCTCACTGTCCTCCATGTAACTTAGCATAGCTTCTAGGAGGATCTGTTCCATGACCTTCTCAGGCACAGAGGTGAGCCTGACGGGTTGGCAGCCCTTCTTGCTATTCTTTGCATCCCTTGCCTAGCTCAGCAGCAGCTGTGCTTTGGCTTTCCTGACTCCATCCCTTAAAGTATCCTTAAAGATCTGTCAGCTCTGTTCTGCTTTCTTCTCCCCAGGGATAGTTTCCCAGAGGGTCCTATTCAGTAACTCCTTGAATAGCTGGAATTTTACTTTCCTGAAATTCAGGGTCCTGGCTTTACTCTTCACCTCAGGACTGCGAAATCCACCAGGGTGTGATCGCTGCAGCCCAGGCTGCCTCCAATCTTGACATCACCACTTAGCTCACTTGCATTGGTGACTAACAGGTCCAGTATTGCACTCCGTCTGTTAAGACTTAACAAGTTTTCCTCAATGCGCTCCAGGAACCTCCTGGATTGCCTATTGCTCACTGTACTACTTTTCCAGAAGATGTTGAGGTGGTTGAAGTTCCATAGCAGTATGAGAGCCTGTGAGCATGATGCCTTCTGTAGCTGGAGTAAGAAGGCTTTGTCAATAGACTCCCCTTGATAGTGCAGCCTGTAGTAGACACCAGCCACAAGATTCCATTTGTTGCATTGGTCTCTAACTTTTACTGACAAGCTTTCAAACTGCTCATGGCTATTCTTCAGAGACAGTTCTTCACACTCTATCCATTTAATTAACGTAGAAGGTAATACCTCCACCCCTCCTTCCTCACCTATCCTTTCTGAACAGCCTGAAACCACCGATAGTCACATTCCAGTCATGTGTTTTGTTCCACCAGGTTTCAGTAATGGCAAATAGGTAGTAGTTTTCTAGCAGCACAATGGCTTTCAACTGCTCGCAATTGTTGCTCATGCTGTGTGCATTGGTGCAGAGGCCCTTCAGGTGGGCTGTCCGTCATGTCATCTTAGAGAAACACTCCTTAATTTATTTTAGTATTTCACTGGTATTTCCCTGTTGGCTTCTCTTACGTCAGGAGCCCCTGGCTCATCTCCATGAGACTTCAACTATTCTCATGTAGCCAGCATGTCTCAGAGCAACAGGCTGAGGGCACTTGCCAACATCCTGTCCCACTAACCTTGGTGTGTCATCCCACATCTTGTAATGGGCAAGCCTGATACTGCCTTCCTTCCACTTCAAGTCTAGTTTAAAGGTCTGTCAATGAGCCCCACTAGCTCATGACCAAAGATCCTCTTCCCACTTTGAGAAAGGCGAATCCCATCCAATGCCAGCAAGCCTGGTGCCATGTAGGCCATTCCATTATCGAAAAATCAAAAATTGTCGTGGTGACACCAGCCATGCTGCCATATGTTAATAGACTGGATACGTCTGTTTCTTCCATTGTCACTGCCTGCAACCGGAAGGAGGTAGGAAAAAGTAACCTGTGCTCCAGATTCCCTTACCAGCTCTCCCAAGGCCCTGAAGTCTCTCTTGATCACCCTTGGACTACACGTTGTGGCTAAATCATCACGCACATGGAAGAG
Organism: Steatornis caripensis; assembly: GCA_013398225.1. Classification (NCBI taxonomy): domain Eukaryota; kingdom Metazoa; phylum Chordata; class Aves; order Caprimulgiformes; family Steatornithidae; genus Steatornis; species Steatornis caripensis. Next base: position 13,725 of record VZSC01008553.1, on the reverse strand, counting down.
CAGTAATGGGTAATAGTTTGAGGGCCGTATCAAGCTAGGATGTTTCCTAGTGATATCCTTAATCTAGGTCCCAAGGAGGCAGCAGACTTCCCTAACAGGAGGGTGTGTCCAACATGTTGGACCCTCTGTTTCCCTCAGAAGGGAGTCGCCTATAACTATAACCCATCTTTTCTTCCTTGTGGAGTTGGTCGTGATATGGAATGTAGGCCTTTCTGACCCTGGCAACAGGTCTGATGTAGATGGACCATCATCTACATCATCCATTACCGGCCTTCCACATCCAGAGTCTCGTACTTCTTCTACAGAGGCACCTGGAAAGGTGGGGTGGGCAAGGAGGGGGTTCACTTGCTGCCCTGAGCATGGACTTGCCTCCATTCACTCCTTTCCTTTAAGCTACTGCCTTCAGCCTGCTAGGGAGAGGATACAAGATTCCCTTAATTTTGTTTTTTTTTTCTGGTGGCTGTTTCTGTTTTGGTCTTGGGGAGGGCAGAGCATGGTGCCACCAGTCTGTTTCTTTCTCAGACTCCCTCATGCTCCTTAAGCTTTCTACTTTTCTCATAGCTCTGTCACCAGGCTCACCAGGTTGTCCACCTGGTCACAGCTCACACAGCTGTTCTTACGACTGCCACCCATTCCCAGTGAAAGGATCTGGCACTCCCTGCAGCCTGAGACCTGGATGGCTGCACGTTTCATGGGAGCTGTGCTTGTGTTGCCACATCCATTCTGGCAAGCGCAGAGGACATAGCTTTCTGTCAGATGCATACCATAGCTAAGCTCCTTCTGAGAGGGTGATGACCAACAATTGAACTCGCCTGTTGAGCTGGTAGGGTCACTACACCTTTCCTGCACACCCTTCTGCACAAACTGCTGTACCACATCCTGGCTGACATGCCACACTCTGTTTTCCTGCTCTATTGGCAGCATTCCTGGTCACTAGTGGTCTCTAGGCTGCTTTTTGTAGGTGTTAAGGTGACTGTGGTTGCTCTGTCAACACTCAGGTTTCTTCAGCCTCTCACTTGAGAACTGCCAGCTCCTGGCAGGTCTCTTAGCTCCCCTGGCATTTCCCTGCCTCAGGAAAACCCCCTGTGTGCAAACATCTGTGCTCTGTTGCGGATTGGTCTGGCTCTAGTTTAGGTTACATTATGTTTAAGTGTCCCGCCATTGCTGTGGCAATGCCTGGACCTCTTTACTTAGTAATAAGACATCGTACACAAGAGCAATCTGTGCCACAACACCTTGAAACCTATGTGTTGAACTGGATCTGTCTTATCTTTAAACTAAATTTTTTACTAGAATTTATATATGAGTATATGGAGACAGCCCTTTTTAGGTTACCTTCCCCAATACCTGCCTTTGCCACTGCAAGCCTAGAACTGAATAGATGCTAACCAAAATGGAAGATAACTGGAAGAAAAGAAAAAATGTAGGCAGTAGATAGATTAAACAACAATTGTCTGAGTGTAACTGAAGACTGAGTGATCAGTGCATCAGATTGAAAAAACTGAATGAGTAATCCAAGGACTGGTGAAAGACCTGATTAAGACAGGCTACAGCCAAGGACTCTGCACAAGACGTCTGTCTAGCCTTGTATTTGGTGGGTGAAAAAGAGAGGAAAAGAAAAAGACTGTTGTGGAAAAAATTGTTAGTGATGAGCATTTGTACATATATCATCAATCATACTGCAGGTCTTTCTGAAAGGCAGACGCCCGTTCATAGCCTATGATTGTGAGACACATAGCTCTAAATTATGCAGCACTCATTCCAAACCCATTAAGGCTGGAGTAAGTCTTCAAGTAATTTCAGTAATCCAAGCCAATGTTTGCATAATTTTACATCAATTGTTAGGATCCTGCACGTAAAAAGAGCAAACTGACAATCTAAAATTACAGTAAAATGGGTAAAGAAATAATCAGCCAATCAAATCTACAAGGGAAGTTAGAAAAAACACATCTAAGTAATTGCCTTCCTGGCCAATGACAGGGATCTAACTGGAAACTGAAAGCAAAGTGCATGTCATACTAAAGAACAAGGCTCGAAACGAGCAAAAATTTTAAATGGTTTATTACATTATGGGACTGAAAAAGAAGGTGACACCCTGTTGGCCACCTTGTTGCAGGCAGATTCTTGAACTCTTGTATAAAACCAACACAGGTAAATGGCAGAAAAGATTTGAATGAAGCGGCATGAGATGAGTTGGTATGTCATGAAAGCTGTCAGCTAGGTGCATAGGGTTGAAAAAGGAAGGGAAGAAAACATCTGTTTAAACAAAGCATGAGATCTTCACAGAACACAAGTGGGTACCCACATTGCTTGCAACTCAGGCTTGAAATAGTGCTTGTGGCTCGTGGTTCGGTGATAAAGAGGAAGAAATTAAAAATGTAGAGAGTAACAATAAAATTATCAATATAGACAGAGTGATTTTACATTTTACATTAGAAAAACCATTTAGATTAAACCTTATTAAAGAACATAAAAAATAAACTCAGTGTTGTTAATTCCTACTGTACAGTTATTTAAATTAGAAGTATCCCTCTTTATTGGGTAAAGGGTATGTCTAATGCTGACAACTCTTTTCCTTTCTTCAACCACTCCTTTCACAAGGTAGTTCCACCCTGAAGAGCTAAGATATAGCTGACCAGCTTGACGAAATCAACTTCAGTATTAGGAGCTCTGTATTAGGCAGTCTATCCTTTCTGAAGAATGCAAGGATTCTGACAGTGTGGCAATCAGTTCACCAGCTCTTTTTGCTACTCTGAAACCACCCTCTGAAAGTTCTGAAGCAAAAGAACTTTTAAAAATCTTGTCTACTCTAGTCTCTGAAATATTAGGCTGAACCTTCATGTAAGTAAATACTTGCAGGTTTTTACTCCTAAATTGCATCTTTTCAGTTAAAAATAAGTTGATTGCTTTTCTAATAACTGCCTCTTATTTCTCTTATGGAAGGGTTATATAAAGTAAGATGATCTGGAATTGGGCCATCTTCTTCATCCACTAGCAACCAGGAAGCCCCAAGGAAGGTAATTGCATGAAAATACAGAATTTATCTGAAAAATCTTTCCCCCTTCCCCCTCCCCCACCCAGTAAACCAACTTATTTTTTTGGCTGTCAGTTGGGTTTTTTTCCCCCTAGAAAAAAATATTCATTCTTCTGCTTTGTCAGTTAAAATACCTTTGTGACATTCATGTGGCTTTTGATACTTCAGAAATAAACAGTAGATAACAAAACAAACTAAATAACTGAAATTCAATTCCAGTGGACAAAAGCATGAAAAAAACTTAACAGAATTTGTGCATTTAGTGTGGAAGATGTGCTTGTGAGATTTTTTTTATTTTTTTCTTAGAGCGAAAGGGGCATTAAACTTTTGCCAGTGAAGCACAATTTACATTCTAAAAAAAACTCACAGGTGACTATTTTTTCTTCTTCCTGACCACTTGCAGAATGGGCAGTATATTTGAACAATGAAGAATGCAGACCAACTAAAGCAAAATCATGTGTATTTCATATCTGTAAACATTCAAAGGAATCAAAGCTTGTGGAAAAGGACTTTTTTAGAAGTTTGGCACAAGCACAGAAAATACCCATTTGTGAAGTGACAGATGATAAATTGACTAAGGTTTTTACAGTTCAATAGATATTTTATTGTGCATCTGTTTTTTCCTCTAATCTGCTTTGTTCTTTCTGAAGCTGCAACTATGAAAGAGGAGCTCTTATTATTAGTTATTGAGTTGAATGCCAGCAGCTCTTAAAGTTTAACCTCGAGGTTAGTGAGGAACTAATATATCACTTATTTTGACTGGCTTCTTTGTAACATATTCTGTTAATAGGACCCAAGAGAGAACCAAATAGGCATAATTGTGTCAACAAAACATGCTGCATACTGCATAAGCATGCTACAAGCTGATCACCCTTACAAACATACCCAGAGGGGCTTCTTAGCCATGGCAGCATTTTTCAGAGATACTCACAAGAATGAGTTAAGGGGGAAGGTAAACCCTCCCTAAGCCAGTGTGTCTCCTCCTGTCTTCATGCACAGATGATTAACAAGCCAGAGATTTAATTGTTTTGGAGTTTTGTGAAAAGCTCCAGCAGTTTTAATGGAATACATTAGAAAGTAAAGCTCAGTGAAGTCCTTTTCCAGTAGAATCACATGGCATCTCTTTGACTATTTTTTTAAACCCTGCTTAGTTGCTCCACAAAAGGTCACTTGTGACCTTACAACAAGATTTGCTTTCAGAATCCAGAAGGATAAATTGTATAAAAAGTATAAGGTAATCAAATAGACTATACACAAACCTCAGGGCAGAGAGGCGTATTGTGACATTGATGGGTTCCTCTCCAGGTTCTGGTAGGTCATCTTCAAGCTGGCACCAGTGAAAGTTTAAAAGCAAGTTATAGTTTATGGTCATGAGAGATAAGATGACAAGATGGGTTTTAGGTGGGGGGGAGGGGAGGCAATTTAAACAAAGTAACTTCTTGTTTATAGCAATGCTATAAGCTCTTCCTCTTCAAAAGAATAATCTTGCTTCAGGTCAACGAGCCTGAATCCTTAAGTAAAACATACCATTAACTTTACCTTTTCTAAGTTTCTTTTCTCCTCTTAATAAACAATAGTGAGTCTGGACAGCTGGTAGAGTTACAATATTCGGGTAAATGCTTCCCAGGTTGCAACTTGGCTACAACAGAAGAACATGACATGAAAAATAAATGAATATGGGAAAATGCATAACACTACTTCTGTGAAGTCTAGCATACATTTATCTTCAAAACTTCTTTTTCTTCAAAATAAAATGGAAGCTTGAAACATAATTTTACAGAATATGATTTAAAATATATTTGACAAACTGTTTAATTACAAAATGTATATCTTTATGCTTTTTGTAGTGCTTCTTACAAATTGATAATCACTAGGAATTTATTGGTGTTATACCATTAGTCAAGACCATAGTCTTCAGTTTTCATAAATTTGCATTGATTGTTGACTTATCAAAATGAATCTGCCCCATTAGAACCAAATGAAAGACAATGAAATTAGAGCTACTTCTAAATTAACTGAGAGTTCTTTATTCTCTGTTCCTACTTGGACTGTCAACCATCTCTTATCTCAGTTGCTTTTGTGAGGATCCCATAGTAGAAATGCTCAACACATCACTTAAAATTAATGGTTAAGCTACAGCTTTGAGAAAAGAAAGAAGTTTAAACATATAAAAATAAAGCATGTTATTCCTGAATCAGTGTTGTACATGCTGCATCGAATGTTTCTGGATGCAAAAAGGAAAGGACAATAGATAATAAAAAAAAATACAAATCAAAGTTGAAAGTTCAATCACTGGAAAATTATTTTACTGTGTGTTTCGTATGCCAGACTTCAGAATGAAATATATTCAGATAATGCAGTAATACATTTAAGGTGACAATTTATGCAGAACAGAATTATATAATTACTTAATGATCAGCTATCAGAATGATTAGATATCATTCTGAAAAAACTTTAGATGATGTTTCTTGTATGTGTGTATACATCTTTAGACAAAGAATGTGTCCCATTTATTTATTAGTAATTTATTCCCTCCTGTTCAACAAAATATTGAAGTTGCTTATTTAATATTATGCAAAAATAAAATAAAATTATTTTAGGTCACTTCTCATTCTATTTTAAACATTTAAATTAATTCAGAACCTAGGGAAACTATTTCAGTATTGGATAAAACAAGTGGGCTTGCTTAATCAATTTATTTTACTTTCTGTTTCACCTCAAGTTTAGAGAAAAAAATCCTTTTAAGTACTGCTGGAAACACTTTGTTGTTGTTTTGAGAACCTCCAGTGAACTTAAAAATCCATTATTTGCTCAGCACTTCTCTTCAGCTTTGTTTTTTTGCACAAGTATTTGTATCAGCTGCACAGCAGAGAGCACACGAGAGCAGAAAGTTAGGATTCTTTTCAACGTGGTCTTAAGGTAGAATAAAATCAACTGCCACTGCTTTAGGCTCAAGTTCCTGAAAGACAATCATGTCTGATGTGTTGGAAAATTAAGAAAGCTGACAATCTTCCCAGATAATTACACTGTTTAAGGCTCTTCCACATATTTTTACAATGTTAGTCTCCAATAAGAAGTTTCTTATTCTCTCAGGAGTCAGCATTTCATCGGAGATTTTGAGTATTGACATATAATATTGACAAGAAACCAAAAGCTGTATCCCATAATAGTATTATAAACAAGTTGTGTGCCACACTGTCTTGTTTCATGTATTATTAGGTCATCTTTCAGGACTCTACCAGGAAGGAAAGAAAAAAGAGACTATTATATGCAGTCTTAAGGCACAGATTTTCAGAGAAAAATAAATTTAGATGGAAAAGAGGGAAATATGATGAGATGGAATTAGATGAAACAGTGCTACATAATGCTAGAAAACTCCAATGTGGAAGTTAATACTGTGGGTGCAAGGACACAAACAGAGAGAGAAAATGTTGGTATAATAAGCTAGGAAACCTGAAGAAATATTAATAACAAAGGAAGAGAATGCCTGCAACTATACATATAATATATTCATTTAACTGTAGCTTGGGGTAACATAGCCTCCTTTTTTTATCAGTTTTGTTGCTTAATTACACTGAAGTGACTGCCTAAATACTATGAAGTTACATAGAAGTATAACTCACTTGCAAATCATTCATTACTTTCATATTGTCATGTCTTAATTTAAAATTCTGGATACAGTAAAAAAAAGTCTTTCTAAAATAGATGTATTTGTGACTACTAAACTTGTATCATCATGATTTTTCTGCTGTTAAACTTTTATCATAATCTTTTTTTCTACCAGGCATCTTTAACTTGATAGCACACTGGAAAAGAACAAGAGAAGGTAGAATATTACTTAGTTCATGTTGCCATATATCTATGGATGTGTTTATTTACTATGCAAACAAACTACTAGTGATACAACAATGATTTTCTTAGTAAATTTTGATGTTAGTACTTTCCCATCACAGCATGTCTTTTCAATGTACAAACTGATACTTGTGTTTTCCTCTTGAACTGAAGTCATAATCTGAATCTCTGAGAATATGTGCATGCACATTGTAGACAGCTTTGGCAAGAAATAGACACAAATTAAACAACCTTTCATTTCCAAAAAAAATTCTCATGTTTCTCGGCTGATGAAGAAAAAATGTTTATGTCATTTGAATTGCTATCCTTCAAAAAGCACAGTTTTATAAAAGAAATCTGGCACTGTATAGGGATAATCAGATATACTAATCTGATCAGGTATGCTAATCTATATGGCGATACACATGTTCGTGCCACCGAATATGATATATACTACGAGAAGCCCTAATCTGTAAATCAGAGATTGCAGTGCATGGCTTTGCTATGTTTAGTAACTGCAATGCACATTTCATACTATGATCTCCTACTGAAATACCTAGTTAATTCAGCCTATCTTAATAAGTCTCTGTGAATTTAGTGGAACTTCTGACATGAAAAAAACCAAAAGAGTTGCATGTGTGCAGGCATAAGGATGTATAGCTGATTTTTTCTCCCTGTCTGAACAGTTCATTGAAGATTTGAAGGCAGAATATACTAGCAGTCTATACAGGTTCACAATCCCTGGGTAAAATACATTATTTTCTAGTGAATTTTATGGACTTTGTGTTTCAGTTCTGATGTTATCCACACTGGACTAGAGTAAGCTACCATTAATATGGTAGAAGATACAGTAATCACTCCTTCATTTTTCTTGATATGTCTTAATCAGAAGCAGGGTGAAATAGTGGTTGGACTTACGAATAAAATACATGATTTATAATTGAAATATGTTTTATTTCAAAGTTTTTTTAAAGAATGTAAGCAAAGTGATTCCATTGTCACTCATTTATAAACTCTTCTGATGCCACTCAGGAAACTACAAACATGGCCCATTATTTATAGAACAGTGATAATTTTGGATTAGTGATAACTCTATTTGTGATAGTGTTTACTTTATACTGAACATCTGGATTACTGGAGATTCTATACAAAAGATGCGAGCATGCTATAGCAGCTGCATATAACAACTGTCAATCAGAAGAAAGCCAAATTGATATAAAATGAAAACTATATTTTCAAATATGTGAATTATTCCAAGTCTTAAAAGAGACAACGGCTTACCAGCCAAAAATGAGTCCATAGGATGATGCAGTGGCTGAAAAGAAAGTCAGTCCATGAAACTGTAACGTTAAGTAGGGCAGTAAAACTGAGACAACCTACTCATTTGTGGCACTGGTTTCTAGACCAGTAGTGAAACAATGGAGAAGTATGCTAAGAATAATGCACTCTCATCTCTACAATCTGCCTCATGACAAAAGTCTAAGGAGGCTGAATTGGAGCCTAATGTTTTACTACTCTGCAGTGACAGCACTAAATAGATTACTTTCTTGTTAATTCAGCACTCCAGAACAATTTTGTCATTAGACCAAACTGCTTTTGGAAGAAGTTTCAAATCCACCTGGAGTGTTTCACGTGCACACCACAAATTACACATACTTTCCTTTATTATACTGCTTGCTGTGGTTTCTTTACCATTAATCAGTATGATTAACAAAATTGAGAAGTCTAAATTGGTAATAAACCAGTTTATATCATTATAATCAATTTTACATGTAAATCCACAGCCTTGCACTCAGTAGGAAGCTAAGGAAATACCTGGAATGTGGTGAATAAGTTTGATAAACTATGGTTTATGAATTCCTAATAGCTGAGAACTTCTTTTTTTTTAACAAATGTATATTTTAATCCCAAAAGGAGGTCAAAACCAACTAGACGACTACAAATAAAATGCAAAACTTAAAAAAAATTCTTCTACTGTGAGGGTAGTAACCACTGGATCACCTTAACCACGACATGCTGCAGAGTTTAAATTGATAAACATTTAAAACACAGATCAGATATTCTACAAAAAGTAAGAGCATTATGCTGTAATTAACTGGTGCACATCTATGACTGCCTTGAGTTATGCAGTAGACATGCATAATTTTCCTTTTTGGCCTTAAAATTTATGAATCTATTAAAACGTGATTAGGGAGACTGCTATAAAGTAACAGTTGTCAACTATTTCACCAGAGAACTCTACAACACTCAATGATTGTTGTGATTTACACAGAAGAAATGATGTAAGAATGCTATCATAGAAGAAAAGATAGTTTAAAAGAAGGAGTCTGTGAGTACGGTATGAAAAGCAGGAATGATAACATAATCCATAAGAAGTGAATCATAGAATCATAGAATGATAGAATGGTAGGGGTTGGAAGGGACCTCTAGACATCATCTAGTCCAACCCCCCTGCTAAAGCAGGTGTGCCTAGACCACGTTGCACAGGAATGCATCCAGGTGGGTTTTGAATACCTCCAGAGAAGGAGACTCCACAACCTCCCTGGGCAGCCTGTGCCAGGGCTCTGTCACCCTCACAGTAAAGAAGTTCCTCCTCATGTTCAGG
>VZSC01008538.1:29791-80367 GCA_013398225.1 Steatornis caripensis | reverse complement strand
AACCCAACTTCTAAGAAGGGGCTGCGGGTGCCGGGGATTCTTCAGGTGCGGCTGTGAGGGAGGGGGCAGCGCTGGCCTGTGCCTGGAAATCGGCCCGCAATCGCTGCTGCTGCAGCCCTGGACGCCTCTCCTGTCCTCCGTGCGGACGGGGTGTCCCCATCCCTGCGCCCCACAGCCCTCGCGCCCCACGCTGACCCCTCTGTCCTGCGTGGGATCCGGCACGCTGGTGGCAGGGGAGGTGTGGGTAGCAGCGACCACACCGGCACGGTGCTGTGCTGCCTGCAGGAGTGGCACTCACTGTCATCCCGGCGAGCATCTGTGCGCTGGGGTTTACGGCAACCGGCATCGCCGCTGGGTCCGTGGCTGCCAAGATGATGTCGGTAGCTGCCATCGCCAACGACGGAGGAGTGGCTGCCGGCAGCGCTGTGGCCGTGCTGCAGTCAATCGGTGAGTGGGGAGGGCAGGGGAGCTGAGNCCGGCAGCGCTGTGGCCGTGCTGCAGTCAATCGGTGAGTGGGGAGGGCAGGGGAGCTGAGTCTTTTCAGTGGTGCCCAGCGCCAGGACGAGGGGCACCAGGCACAAACTGGAGCCCGGGCAGTTCCCCCTGAGCGTGAAGAAGAACTTCTTTGCCGTGAGGGTGCCCGAGCCCTGGCCCAGGCTGCCCAGCGAGGCTGTGGAGTCTCCTTCTGCGGAGAGATTCAACCCCGCCTGGCCGCGTCCCTGTGCCCCCTGCGCTGGGGGCACCTGCTTTAGCAGGGAGGGGGCTGGGGGATCCCCAGGGGCCCTGCCAGCCCCTGCCCTGGGATTCTGTGAGTCTGAGTTGCGCTGTGTTCATCCCTGAAGGCTTGCACGGGTTATCAGCTCAGCTTGCTGTACAGCCAAACCAGCCCTTTAACCTGTCATTCATTGGTCTGAATCACCCAAAACTGGGGGTAAGGAGTAAGTCCACAATGCAGTAGGAAGAGTCAGGACCTGCTGGGGCAGGGCGCCAAGGCTGGGGACATCAGGGGCCGTGCACATAGGCGTCTGCTCTTTTGCCAAGAACAACGCCTGCGCTCAGCAGCAGTGCTGGCCGGAGCTAGACAGGGGTTGGCTGTGCTCAGGGAGCAGAGCCGGCTCCCCAGCACGGTCCGGAGGAGTCCTTGCCTATCTCTGCCCGGTGCTCGGACGCTCAGCAGGCAGCATCCATGCTCCCAGGGCATCACGCCTCTTTCTGTCTTTGCAGGAGCTGCAGGTTTCTCTCTTGGTACCAAAATCGGGCTGACATCTATGCTGGGGTCACTTGGTGCAGCAGCTGGTGCCAAGCTGTTCAAGGGGAAAAGATGATAAACCCAAGTGAAGCCAAGAAGATGCGTGAGCCTGAGGTTTCTGCCAGGCAGCGTGGCAGGCGCTGGGAAGCCCCCGCAGACCCCCCCAGCGACTGAGGGTGTGGATCCGCTCGAGCAATGAGTGCAATGAAACCAATAAACGTGGTTTGCAGGTGGGGATGTCGTGGTGGCTGGTGTGTGCGGGCGGGGGCCTGGTGCCCACCAAGCGCCTCGGGATTCACAGTGGTCCGGGCACAGACCCAAACGTGCCGTTTTTTCAGTCCTGCACTCTCCCCCTGAAACGCTGAGACGCCGGCAAGGCTGTAGATGATAGGTTTGTTATAAACTGAGGTTAATTCACGTTGTGCGTGGTGACGGCTGACGGGCTGGACCGACACGTGGTGTGTGTCCCGTACTGCATCCCAAGCATGGGTGAACAGGGCTCTCCCTGGCAATCAGCTGGGGTTCAGTTACTATACTCTGTAATTAATTACCTAAATGCATTAAGCAACGGCGTTAGTCAACAGGCGGACACAGCATTTCCCTACCACTTCTGCAGTTCACGTGTCATCGTTCATTAATCATATTTCCAATTTTCCTTGTCTCCTGAGCATGTATGATGGTATGAGAGTGTCAGCTGCATAATGATAATAATAATAATAATAATAAAATTAAGTCTCCATTAAACCAAATACTCTCCCTTGCACCCCCAGCCACTCTTATGATACCTGTTGGCGATGATGGCTGCACCAGGGTGTGCACAATTTTGGATGCTCGTTCTTCAGGCTGCTGGGAACATTGACTCAGCACTCGTGTCATTTTTTTTTCACTTGTGATTCCTGTATCTGTCTTCAGGAACCATCCCCGGTTCCTGGCCTTGGTGAGGGTATGCCGGCTGCACAGGCGCTTGCTTGGCTGTGCTTGCACCTGCATGGGTCAGGATAGGTGTAAATCAGCGGCACCTTAAGAACTGCACCGAGTAAAGCGCTGGTGGCTTCTAACACAGAGGAGCCTTAGGGGCCTTGCTCAGAAACCCATGAGACTTCCCCTGCCCTCGCTGGAAGCCACAAGCGCTGCGTGTGCGATGGTGTTTTATTTCCGTGTTACCGGGGCTCTTGGGCGATTCTGGCACTTCAGGGCAACCGAGCAGAGGCGATGTTTGGTCCCAAGGACTTTCCTGCTCGCTGACGGCATCGGGCACTGCTGGAGCAGCCACCGGTTCCCCTGCGTTCGGTTTGGTGTGTAACAACTGCTGCTGGTGACCAGGCTCGTTACAGCCGGTCCCAGAGCCTTTGACACGGACCAAAACACAGTGGGAGCTGCTGTGCAGCCGTGCGGGAAAGACCAAGCCTTGCTGTGAAGATACTAAGCTGCTACTTTAATGCCGGCTTAAAACCAACTAACCACCCTTCCCACCCCTTAAAATCTGTGGGATTCTGCTTTTAAACTTAAGATTCCAAGATCATACAGGAAATGAGGATGTACTCTTTTATTAAGGTTAAAGGTTTTTAATCACTTTTCCAGAATACAGATACGATTCAAACAAAAACTATTTTTGGGGTCTCAATAATTCACTTATTAATACCATACATTGAACTCTATAAATTCTCATATAAGAAAAAGTCTTTTTAATATAGGTTATGATGCACTGGTGACCTATTTCAATCGTTTGAAGTAACACTTTGCAGTTATATAGCACCTTTCGTCATGGGGCTGCAAAGCTTCCTACAGAATTTAGCCTCATAATGCCCAAACGAGGTAGGAAAGTCTGGCCAATTTACAGATGGGTACAACCGAGGTACAGATTGGCAAGGGACGAAACATGAGGCTTCATCTATACAACAGTAGTGACGTGACGTGTACGCTGGACCCTGGGCTATATAATGAGTCAGTGGCTTAACTCAGGAGAAAGTCAAGAGTCGTCACCCACACCCTTCTCTTAAAGGAAGAAGCCCGGTTCCCAGCAGGTCAAAAAGACCTTTTCAAATTGTTCGGGCCTTTTGGGTCATAAATATGTAGGAGAGAGAATAAAAAGTCCAAGACTCGTAGACCTAACACCCTAGGTATGCCGTTCGTTGGCGTATCTAACGGTTGACTACGAACCACAAAATTCACCAGGCCGTAGCTGACGTGGCTACTGCAGCCTGCATCGGCAAGTCTGAACGCCGGGAAGCCGGACCGGATTTGTGTTCATTGAAATGGTGCATCGGGATGCGATTTGAGATTTGATGTTGGACGCTTTGTGTAGCTTAACTGTAATCAAACTGTAATCAATTCTCTTTGTCCCTCCGGGCAGGTGATAGTGTAAGATATTCCAGGGTGCGTATTTTTAATAAACACCGTATCTCCTCTGAAGGACCATTAGCTTAGTGAATGTTACCGTCCGATGGAAATTTAAGTTCTCTGGCTAGAAGAATCCAAGATGCCTGGGCTCCTTCAAGCCTTTATGACTCTTAAAAACCCATTCTACAGCCTTGCAACACTCCCCGGACCAGAGCTAGCAGTGGTGCAATCAACTGAGTGCTAAGGACCTCCATGGCAGCAGCATCTATTGATGAAAATTGAAAAATAAAAATCGAATATAAAAATCAAAATCAAGCTGTTGCAGATTTTGCAATTTGCCACAAAACAGCAGACGAGCTAGCACACTAGGGGCAGGAACTGAAACGCCGCTGAAGTCAGGCGCTCTCTAAGTTTGTCCCATCTATGACCCATGCCCACAATTGCTAATTTTTCCATCCAATAGAGATGCTTTGAATATAAAACGATGCAACCTAGACACTTAAATAGTCCTATTAGTTTCTTGCCACGTACAATCGCCCACCTGCCCAAACCAGATACAGTAAGGGCATCCCACCGCCCCGGCCTTTCCCAGCACCCTACAACGGCTGCTCTGCCACCACTCACTCCATTATTACTCCCTCTCTCTGGTGTGTCCAAAATAGTTTCCTCATAAAGCACAACATAAAAGAAAAGTTACCGAATGCTCCTTGGAAGTGGCAGCGGGAGGGAACTGCAGCTAAAAATGCAAAGATCACACGGTTCAGCCAGGTGCTATGGGCTTGGCACGGGCACCACGGGATGAAGTTAGAGGGGACCTGTTCGTGCCAGTGGTCGGACTAAATGAGCAATTTCCCTCTTAATTTAAAAAACCCAACTTCTAAGAAAGGTCTAGAGTAAACTTTTTAACAAATGCAATAATATTGTGCAAAAACACTCTATCCCCCCCCTTTTCAAGCCAACCGTTTCCTCCAGGGAAGACAGAAAAGCCGAGTTACTCCTACCCGCCTGACAAATCTGCAGCCGCCATGCTGGGCAGAGGGATTGCTGTCAAGCAGCTGGCCACAGTAAGATGAGAAAGGAGGTGATCGTGTAGGGCCTGGTCTTGCCCTTTCATCCGCCAAAGACGAGGAGATGAAAAGCGGTGGCTCGTGCCTGCTCCACTCACACCAGACATCAGCGGGGCAAGACCTGCAACTCCAAGAGGCAGAGTACACTCCCATCCAGCTTCACTGCTCCTAAACTCCTTTTACACTTTCTCCGCAGCAATGGCCCGTGATTTTTACAGACTTTTGGTGCTCATAACTCGGTTACAAAACACCGTCTCCAAGACCAGATAGCTCCTCTTTCAAAAGAGGGGAACAATAATAACCGCTCTGTAGCTCAGCTGCTCCAAACTTGCTCATTTCTTTAAGCCTTGTAAGGCTGACGGTGCTGCAGGGGACACGCTGCCGACGAGCAGCTATTCCATAGAAGAGAGTGAATCTTGATGTTGCCTCTGCACGTTAGGAATGTTTAAAATAGGTGACACAAGAAAGAAAAAGAGGGGGATGACCTGTCGTGCTGATGGGAGCAAAACTCCAGCCTAGACAGCGAGCATGGTGACGGTGGTTTGAGAAGAGCACCGTAAGGATCTTAGACACGAGCATTTGTTCCGTTTGGGTTTTTTTTAAGGCAACAGCGAAACTATTGCTCAAGGAACTGGGAAGAGTGACTGAGATGATTGTTACCAAACCCCACAGACTTTATTGCACATTGAGAGTCACTTCTGTGACCCCGGCACTAAATCGGCACGGGTAGAGCCACACTGTCATGGAAACACACCCTGGGGAAATGGGCCACGTGTGACTTCGCTGCCGTTTTGTTTCAAGTCTCTGAGGAGCCATCATTCGGCTGGAGACTACTGCCAGAGAAATCCAGGGGTTTCTTTTAGATCAGGAGTTGGCAGAGTAATTCGTAAGATAATTTAACTTCTTTTCGCACCTCGTTCTGTGGCATTCAGCGTGCCCCCAGTTTCCTTCTTTAGTCAATCGCAGCCAGGAGAGCACAGCGGGTTTGCAGCGAGCACCTCTCGCAGTGAGAACTGCCAGGAAACTGCCGGCGCCGCTGAGGTAACAGCCACACTCCAGAAGCATTTTAAACAAATCTCTGCAAAATCCAAAGACTTGCGTTAGCAGCCAGAAGTGTGAATACACTTGACAATGAGTAACACAACATGCTTGCTTCCACGCTCTCTAACTGGTCTGCACAGCTACGCCATCAGCCCTGCGCACGGAAAATGAAGGGGAGTTACACAACGTGTGTCTAGCAGCGGGAAGGCACGGCGATAGAAACCCCATTAGCAGGAAGCGTCATCTTCTATTTGTCTTTCTCACACTAACCTTTGTCAGTTCTCTGTCCACACTGAGACTACAGCATGATTTTTCTCCTTAAAAGAGTATCTCAAGTAATAAACATTGTCGTGCGGTCAGCAAATGATTCAATATGTTTATTACTAACAACTTTGTCCAAGTGTTCAGAACTTTGATCCCGTGTGTATAATCTATAAATATATTTTAATCCTTCCAGGTAATCCATCTTGTGAGTCAGTGTGAACTCTAGCCACGCTGACTAGAAACTTTGAGAGGCAAAGACGGCCCAGGCACAGCCAGGCCAATCAAGCAGAAGGTATCTGACCAGGGAAACTGAAACTAAAACTACTCGTTCTGTTAATTGCATCCTGAACTGCACTGAAACCTTTCACACCTCAGAGCCACTACCTAGAAGTAGTTAGCGCAATGTTTAACAACTTTGCTTTCAGCCAGTCAAGCTTAAAGCGATTTAACTTCCCTTGCTGGGAGAATGTGACGGGCAAGCATCTTTCATTCCACATACTTGGAAAAAACTGACGTACGTGAAAGTGTTCACAGACAAGAAAGAGCGAGGGTCTTCAGAGAAAGAAAAATGAGCATGTTTCACCTAAGATACAAATAAACCGCTTCGTTCTATGGGCATGTCTACTAAGGGAAAACTCAGACATGGTGGGTTTTTTTTCAGACAGTCCCCACCCAACAAAAGCCTGTGCTCCCAACAGCCTGTCCTACCTGCTCCCTTGCTTATTCCCTGGGGGTGGTCAGGGAAGGCAGGGAGCCCGCAAAGGCAGCCTGCTGCAGCCCAGGACAGCTGCACTCTTGCAGGGGATGCCCAGGAAACACAGAAATTCCCGGAGCCTTCCCCTCTGCTACTGACAGGGAGGTTCTGGGCACACCTGTGTGCAACAGCCACAGCTCAGACCTCTTTTATCCCCTCCAGACCTACACACGAATCTTTCCAGGATGATTTTATTTTCCCTGAAACACTCTATCGACCATCCCGATCCAAAACACTGTGCCTGCTATTTCACCACGATGATGGGGAGGGACGGGTCAGCGTTCACGGAACAAGAAATCAGCTGAGAGGAGCACTGCTGAGCCCCCAAGTGCCTGGGTTTACCGGCAGGGTACGTCTTAGGGCCAAAACATCTCCCCCCAGGAGTGCTAGGCCAGGACATGGAGCAAGCAGTATTTTTGATCAGAAATGACAGACACAGATGGGCTTTGATCAGACAGAATCAGGGGCAGGTTTACTTTTCACATAGTTTTCTGTATTAAAAAATACATCAGTGAAATCTGTTACAGGCAGGGACAGGACTACCGAGTACACAACGTCAATAGACTACTTTCTGATTTTATTTTTGTTAAATTACTTTTGTTACTGCTAAAAAAATAATTAAAAAACAAACAAAACAAAAAAAAGGAAATATAATTCAAGGCTGTTGATTTTCATATCTTGAAATTTTAGTGACAAGATCAAATATCAGACCCCTGTTACAGAAGATGGATAACTGACCAGAGCTAGATAAAAACCATACAATTCTCTTCTTTAAAAATAGTTTGGGTTTCCAATGAATTTGTGACCACTGGTCATCAGAAACACACATCTACAGCTTGAGAAAACGGAGATACAGACAGTATCTGATAATGTCCTGTCCTCTAAACACAATGTGGGAGCTTTTCTCTTCAAAAAGACGCAGTAACAGCCAAGCCTTTAAAAAAATCTCTCTCAATTTCCAACACTATGACTAAATCTCTTTGGGTGGGGTGGGAAAAAAACACACATGGTAATTTTCTACCACAGTTCCGTTGTCAAAAGTAATACTGCATCCTTTGTACAACACTGCACGCGTTGCAAAGGCGGACAGAGAAAGAGTGCACGTATCTTTCATCTGAAATGACAAGGCCCTCCAGATTTGCCTTATAAAATAACCAAAAAACATAGGAGTAGGGAAAGAGGAGAAAGGAAAGCTGCCTTAAGGGAAAAAAATTTCCGCGCACCACAGTATTTGCTAGATTATATCGACAGACTGCAGAGCTACTGGGCTAGGTAAGGGATTTTCTGCACATACCCCAGGACAGTCACTCTCCTGTACACACCCCAGAAATGTTCGTCCCGTAACACGACCGCTCTGAAGTTTGACCTACAGCACCTCTTCCACGTCGAAGACCGAACAGAGCTAGAGTTGGTACTAGCCTGGACTGAGAGCTAGATTCTGGCATCGTGTGAGCATTTAACAGCAGCCAGACAGTTGTCCATTTAGATAGCTTCCCTGGCAGACACGCCAGCGGCTTCTGCCTTCCTAACATTTGATCCCAGTTTCAGAAAAAATTATAAAAGCATATGTGTACGTGTATTTATAACGGAAGGTGTCTGTTTGTCTAAATATCACCACTTTCTCTCCTGTCCTCGTGAAGAGCTCTAGGATCTCCACATGTTCTTTGGCAGCAAGGACTGCCAGCCATCAGGCTGAGAAGTCACGTGAGCCACAGTCTAGCTCTCCATGCCCAACTTTGTTATGGTAGATTTTACACAACCATTTTCCTTAAAAATCTCACAACTGTTTAAAATCCGGAACAGATAAAGGATTTATGCACCACTCAAATAGGTTAGTTCATCTTGAATGGGTTCAGAGGATTTATCGGTGCCACAGGACGTTGTTTCTTGCAGCTTACACAGCTTGCTTCCTTCCAGTTCCAGTTTGTACATCCACTGTGGTTCAAAATATGCCTGTAGGTGACATTATCTTGGCTTATTTGATACACATTTTCCAAAGGCTGGACGTATTCACAGTTTGGTGCTTCTGATGTGTATTCAAAGGAAAATACCCCACTACAGTTAGTCTGATAACTCAATATCAGAGTCCTCTGATTTGACTTTGGCAAGTTCTTCGTGTACCTCCCTCACCATAAGAATACGTGTTAACATGATGTCCAAGGTTCCTGGGTCTATTGGCAATGTGGAATACCACATGGGGCTATTGGGTACACAGGAGCGCTCGGGCTGAAGGTAAAATACATCACTTCTCTGCTTCACGCTTTCAGAACTGTCAACGTAAAGAAAGGAAGAGCACATTACCAGGAGGCAGCATTAACAGTCCTATTCACAAAAACATTACGGAGAAACAGCAAAGAAAATGGAAGTTCCATTGAGATGACATCACAGTAATTTCAACAGCATAATCCCAATCTTTTTGTTACTGACTTGGATTGCCCCCTTCAACTCAGGGAACAGTTAAGTTGTTTCCAGGTCACTTAGCATTAGTTGCTGATAAAGAAACAAAGGCAATTAGAGTGACTTCTTTACAGATGTAGCTCTTCAATCATAGTGTCATCCAATTAATGGTACCAGCATCTTGATATGATTGATAGATGTATTTGACATTCAATCTCTGAAATAAAGTGGTTCTAGTGTTCCAGAATCGCTGTGTACTTCGAACGTTCAAGAGCTAACAAAACCAAATCCTAGCTTGCCTGCTCATGGTGTAGAATGGTGAGCCCATGTGCTTCAAAGGCTGACTGTCTGACCCTGAGGCAGCCGCCAGGCCCTGCAAAGAAGACACAAAGTCCTCTAAAGCAAGGATCCCTCCTGCCTAGCTTTGCAATATTCACATTGAAACAGCAAAGTGAATTTTTACTGCTGCTTGCACCACTGCAGGGGCTCAGCTATGATATATGATGAGAGGCATGAAAATGTTTTCCCAGCCCAAGGACAGCTAAAAGCTTCTAATGATATGCAAGTGAAGAAAAGGAAGGTAAGAAGAGGGAGACAAAGAGTCAGGACAGCTGCTAGGCACGCCTCTGCCTAAGTAATGGGACTATTTGTAGTAAGCTCAGTAGGTGCAGTTCTGAGGGTGATTTATTTGAGTTTCAACTGACGCTAATGAGATGCTGTTTCATTTTGCCATGTGTGTTTTCTTTGAAAAGAGAAGAACAATGTATTCCACCTGCTCAGTGATCTAACTAAAGTTTATATAGAGACAGGAGAGATAAAATGATTTATATCTGTGTCCTTGCTATATATTCTCCTTTCTAACTCCTAAATAAAATTTAGCCTCACATTTCAGCAGGCAAAAGCTATCAGCAGTTTTACCTAATTCACCCTTTTCCTACCCTCTTTCACAAGGAACATTGATGTCGGGGTATTTCAAGCTTCTCAAAAGAAGGATCCTGTATGGGAATTAAAGGAGATGAGAACGCCATGGTCACTGTAGTAATGCCCCCAGTTTACGTGTAGACCCTGTGGATGTGTAAACAGGCATTTGAAGAATACATCTGTCCCTGTAACTCTACTTTTGACTCAACGCCGGTAACAAATACTACCTATTTGCTGAGTCTAACAGCAGCGCTGATGCTGGCAGTCCTATCAGTACGGTTCCATCCACACCAAGGGACCAGGAACTGGGGAGAGGAGCCCACAGCACAAGCACAAAAGGTCTGAGCAGGATCCTTGCCCAAATGCCTGTTCTAGCCTACATACAGATAAAAAAATCAAATTCTGTCACTTACCATTTTGATAAGTAAAATTCATAAAGTCGGACTGGACATCGTAGGGGATTATCTGTATTTTCCGCCATTTCCACTGCTGTTGGAATCTCCTCATCTTCACTGCGTTTCCTTTTGCCTACAGATAATTTATCTGGATACACAGAAATGGCATCAGAGTTCAGTGAAAACCAGCGCTTTCAAGAACAAGCCCTAGTCACTCGGCCTAGCGCCAGTCTGATGGGACTTTGCGTCACAAAGAAACGTACCGCTTGAACTGATTATCTGTCACATGCAAGTCAGCTGGTTTGATCTGCTGGATGGGCAAAAGATTTGCATGTGCTACAGGGTGTCTACAGCCCAGTCCTCTTCTAGAAAATCAACAAGAACTAATATCTAGCAGAGAAATATGGAGGATATATTTTTTTCTTCATAAAGCAGAATTCACGTAGCACTGGAACTATTAACTGAAGAAGCCAACAAGATCAAAGACTTCCATTTTCCAAATGCCAAAAAATAACTGCAAACAAAAATCTGCCGGTCTTTGCCTCTGAGGTCAAGATGGTGGTCCCTACTCATGTGCAAGCCCCTAGCTTCATCCAAACTGCTGTTCTCCATTAGGGCTGCTTTGCTTGTTTGTCCCCTGCACAGACCTAGGACAAATCTGGGAATTAAAAGGGCATGATAAGGGTCTGAATCTCAAGAATATGAAGTCTTGAGAAAAAGACTTCAGAAAAGGCCTTTAACTCATGCAGTAGTTAATAAAGCTTTGTGAAAGCCTAGGAAGTTTTAAAAGACTATTAAAAAATTTTCAGTGTGGCACTTCTTTTGTAAGTTTTTACTGGATGCCTTGGCTCATGCAGAATTTCTCTTTAAACCTTACTAGAGTGAAAAAATGTTGACAATGTACAGGATAACAGCAGAAGTCAAACTATTCATAGCTCTGCTTACTGCATAACCTATTTTTCTTCTCAGTCCTTTTTAATAAAAGGAGCAGCTAATACAAATGTGATTGGCAATATTCAGATGACCAGAAAGCATTCACTTACCTGATTCTACCTCTTGTTTTTGAAAGGGTGGGAAAAAACGTAAATATGTCATCTTAGTATTATACTTCAGAGTTCGGGTGCGTCTCATAACATGGGCAAAGGATAGTTTCAGGTGCTCACTGACATTCTTTAGTTGGAAGTATTTGGTGTTGAAGAACAGAAGTGTGTTCAATAAAACAATAGGGGAATATGCACCCAGCTGTTTACATTCCCACAAGTGTTCCTCTTCAATTCTCGAGAACATATAACCTAGAGACAACGGGCAAAGAGAAAAGAAGATGGTTATTTATACAATTTTAGGGCTATCCTCATATTCAGTTACAAATGCACAGCTTTTACAGGCTGTGTCTAACCTAGCAGATTTTCGGAATTTTCCACAGGCAATGAAAGCATCATACGTGAGCCGGGTGGGAAGCCAGGTATGAGTAAAATTAACCAGGCATATTCTGTCAGAGATGCGTGTAAGTCCTCTTTCAGCTAACCCTGTACATGAATGAACTGTGTATCAGATCAAATTCAGACCTATCATAAGCAACTGTAATTCCGATAGAACCAAGAACACTGCACGCACAAACGTAAGAGGGAGCGTGGCAGACCAAGCTGTGGAACAGCATGATCTTCCAACACCTGAAGAATGGAGAGAAGGATATAGAGGAAGACTGCAGACACCAGCAGAATCTCACTAAGTTCTAATTTCACATTAAACCACAATCAGTCAAGTGCAAAAATGTCTAATTCCTAAGACGTGGAGCACGAGTTTAAAATGTATCATCTTTATATACAAACAGCCATTATGATTATGGTAAGTCAGCTAGGAAAAGGAGATATGGAGGCTTGTAAGACATTTTTTGTGAAAGAAAACATCACTGTATGCAGTAGTCTATAGTAATTTGATTATTTCTGTATTAAATAAAAAGTTCATTTTCTAAATGAAAAGCCAGTCATGATCCGTGTATGGAGTTGCCAACATCACTCAAGTTTCACTGATACTCTGAAAAAGATCTATGTACTAATAAGGCTGGTGTCCAGCTTTATAAACTGCATGATCATACTTGACGACCAATTAAAAACATCTGCAGAATTTGGGAACTCTTAATTTGGAAGTGACTGAGGTGAGAAAAACTTGGACTTGAGGAGGCGAGATGAGATTCCAATGATTTGCTAATGTGATCCTCGGATTTATCAGAAGGAGTATTTCCAGTACTGACAGGGAAACACCAGTGCAACTGTACACAGTATTTGCAGTAACTCATCTCAAATACTATACACAATTCTGGCTACCTGTATTCAAAAAAGGCTAGCTAAAACTTGAGGGAAGATTAGAACTAGAATGTTGACTACTGGAATGGGAAGCCTTTCTTTCAAAGGAGTTCAGAGATTGATTAGAGGCAAAGGTATATTTAAGTGTAATCTGTAACTGCTAGAAACAGACATAAAATCCATGATGCTAGTCTACCACAAACAATGACATGGTGGAGAAAGAGGAGACTAATGTCAATGCCTCAGATTACATTCTTCTTCATGGCATTGACAAAATATTAATTTACAGTACGGCTTTGTCATGCAGCTACACAAAACAAAATAATTGTCCTACCATTTGGAAGAATTGTAGGTTCCCAGATTTTCAAAAGTTTTGTAAGTTCAATCATAAACCTGGAATAGGGCTCGGTAAAAATGTTATCTATTCTACCATTCTCAAACAGGTACTACAAGAGAAAAAAAGGAAGACATACAGTTTGTGATTATATAACATTGCAGTGAAGATACAGGACATCAGGTTCTTTTCCTTTCTGATGTCCCAGTGTCTCATGGTCCAAAACACTTTGTTGAAATCTTCAGTAAGACACGAAATCAAATTTTCTCTGGGATCTCCCCAATATGAAATGAGAGATCTAGGCAAGAATTACTGTTAATATTCCAAGCTCTAGAGCTGTTTTCTGAAAAATCATCCTCTAAGTGTTAAATGTTGTTGAAAAAAGTCTGCCTTTAAAAACCAGAAAGTTATTGAGTACCCTTCTATTGAAAAGAACTTCACATGCTAATACCTCATGACAACAGACACAGGCCCAGCGCTAGGCTGCTGAAATAGCTTGACTTACAGCATATTTTAAGAGTCCCTTAAATTCCTGTCAAGCATCAATTAAAAAAAGTTTTCTACAAGCCAGGAGTGTGTATCAACAACTTAGTCAAAACTGGAACACAGAAAAAATGCTGATACTCCTAGACCTCATCAATGGCACTCCAAATTTCAACTCTTTCTACATTTTTTTCAAGCACAGCCAGAAAAAAAAATTAAGATAATTCCACGCCTAGTCAAATGATAGGTTTTACATTAGCAGTAGCTTTTGCTTCTTTACCTCCAAATGACTGTTTAAGGAAAGGAACAAATAGGCTATTCTGAAAAAAAGTCCCTAACAGAAATATACCGAGTTGAGATACTGAGTTTTCAGCAGAACATAATATTATTCTAGGTTTGTACTGCCACTGTTTCAAACCGTTCTACATAGGCAAGGACTCACTACATTACTCCTAGCATTCACTAATTACAATGCTATTATTCCCGTTGCATTTTTTCTGTAAGCGTTGCCAACACAACAGGTATCTGTCTAGCCACTGAAGGAGCTAACTCTTCACTGGGTGATTTTTTCCATGTAAACTTGTATATCAGAAGAGCATTGTGCAATTATTTTAGATCTAAAACATTCTATCATAAAGCATTTCTAAGGAGACTCAGGTTTCCGCAAATCTTTCCTATGCATGAAAAGAATAAAAAAGGTACCAAACCCAAAGATTTGTGTCTAGGTAGAAACACCTAGCCCTCCAAGCCACATTCCTCCCAACAGAAGCAGCTCATTCACCCTAACCCTAAAAAGGTCCAGACAAACCAGTCAAATACGAGATTAAGACAGCCTAAGAAGAATACATTCTTGCCTCCTCTACAAAAACCAAGCAGCTGCATGGGACAGTGGATACAAAGCATAAATAACCAGAGCAAGTTTCTCAGCACTACCCTAATTCTCCAAGTTACCTGCTGAATTCCAAGGCACAAGTATAAGATGCTGTCAGGATCATATTTTTCTCCATTTGGTCTCCGTACCTCTTGAATAAACTGGCACAAGCCAAAACTCAGCTCAGCAAAAGTGCATGAGAGAATGTCCTCCTTGAGCTTCACAGGACGAACTGTGGCGAAGAAAATTATTAGAAACATTAACTTAATTCAACAGATTAAAATCTTCACACATTCCTTATTATTTCATGTGGGCAGAACTATTAAATCTTCGTCTCATACATGAAGTACCCTGTATGACTGAACTTGTGAACTACTTCCTATCTGTTGGCTAACAATTCAATGAGGATTTGGCCAATAAAACCCAAACCACTAGCGTGTCAGGCCAAGTACAACTGAGTCACGAGGCTGCAGGTATGTAAAGCTGAGACAGTTAAATGTTAGGGATTTTACTGAACCCAAAGACATGGCATGGCAATGGCTGCTCCTACTCGAGGCTGGCAGCGTAGGGTTCATAAATAGGTTTCACCTCTATAGCTGGACTCAGGGGAATCCTGAGCAAGAGACAGCTCTTGCGTATTTCCTAATAGTTCTGGACATGACTTGAGTGCAGCATATTCAAGTCCTTAAAAGGAGAAGGAATAAAGAGTTTAAAGGGTCATGCATGGGATTCGGAAAAGGAAGCAGAGCAAGCAGAGAATCAATCGATCAAAGGATCTGCAATGAAATCACCAGGCTTGGCTGCTCCACGCCTTGCAAACTTGACTGCTTGGGACTAAGCAGGGAACCTTTCTGGGAAGGCTGGGAGCAGACACAGTTTCCTGGAACTGACTGTAGTGTTTGCTTCCTTAGCCACACAAAGAAAACACAGTAACTCATGTGATTACTCTTCTTCTGGGGAACAAAAACCAGCTGTTGTCATGTAATGACAACAAAAATACCAAATAAGAGAGAAAAAAGCAGGTCTTGTTCTAACCAGAATTTCTTCCTTTGGGATCTTTCTTACATAAAACCTGCCGTGCTTAGTTCTTTACACTGCAGAGGTATTTCATATGGTTTACTCTTTTCCCGGCCATCCCAAAAAAGCTCAATTATATTCTTAACTTAAAATTCTCTGCTTGACTCTGACAATTTGCACACAAAACTCTCAGTGCAAGCACATAAGACAGATTTGAGACCAAGGAAAAGGAAAAGACAATCCCAAATCCCAGGACTGCTGTGCTTTTGTATACAAAAAAAAAATCCATAATTAGAAAAACAAACAGAAGTGAAATTTCTATTGTCATTATTATCTACCACCCCAGTGAGACACAGGAACAATTCACATCTTTTAAAATTAGTTTCAGGCACGGTGCAGCACGGAATGTGGTAGGCTTTTGGAAGGTTCCTTTCTATTTGTGAAGCCTAGAAATAAAGTGTTAAGATTTTAATGTTGTAGCACACTATTTTTTTACAGCAAACAGTTATGCTGACAACCAAATACTTTGTGAACGCGTTAGGTACAGACAAAAAAGACGGGGCCAAGCTGGTGTTGTTAACTTAGAATTATGGTCTGATAAAAGCTCAGTAAACGCTCTGCAGCTGCGTAAAGCATCTCTTCTGCAAATAAAGAATTACTGCATGCAAATGAGCACAAAGTAGAGGTTAAAAGACTAACATTTCTAATGTTGAAAAGAAATCTGGTATTTTAGAGCCTGTTTTAATAGGTAACAGGCCAATTATGAGTGTAATAGCTATGATTTTTAAATGCATGAAAAGACATAAGACAGTATTGCATAGTACTTTTTTCCACTCACAGATATTTTAACATTCAGTAATATCTAATCCTAATTTCTATTTGAACAGCGTATCATGCCAAGTGCTCTTCAACTAAGTATTTCTGTTTCCACTGAGAGAGAAAAAATTACCTGAAAACTTCAGGTCCCCTTGTTCCTCCTGTGCGTTTTTCCATTGGACCCAGTTTTTCCAGGCATTTACCCCATACATATACTTTAGGGTCATCCCAGAAACAGAGCATCCCGGGTAGGAGCCCTGCATCAGATTCCGGGGCTCTACAGAAACTACAGACTTCTTCCGTCCCTACAGGCAAACAAACAAATCGAAGCAAATAAACACTTAATAAGCTCTTCATCTATGGATGCTCAGCTCGATCTCACATAAAAAGGCCATTATGCTGACATGATAACAAAATCCTACTCTCATGGCCGAATCTGAGTGGTTTTAGTATTTGGACAAAATTAACCACATTTTACAGAAAAGGTGCAATAAAATACAGTAATTCTCACTGAAAAATAATGCACAGAAATATATTCCTCTCTAGCTACACAAGGAAAAAGTGATTATTTCCTGTACATCATGATACTACTTAAAACATCTCTTTTAGAGTGTTTTTAACTGATACACGTTTAGAAAATGTTCTGCAATAAAAAGAGCATTTACTCTACCTAGTTGCAGAGGGGGAGGGAAGAAAATCTTATCCCATATAGCAGAACAGGAAAAAATACACAGCATAGTTAAACCATTTTCACCCTGAAGCAGTATTTTTTTTTACTTCTGAGAATAAGCATGCACATAATGTTAGTACTTCAAATGCAAGGAACTTGTGTTCCAGAAGTACTTTCTTACCCGTCTTTTTGGCTGTGGGAAGCCATCTCTATGTCTCCGTCTTGCTCGTGAACGTGAATGCAAACCCAGTCCTTTACTGAGAGGGTCAAATGAGTCTGAAGTCAAATCAACACCATTAAGAGTTTAATTATATGATTTAACAGCCCAGGAAAAGTGTCACGTAGATACTACGGAATATCTTACAGTTGGCAATTATGCCGGTATATTCAAATAAGGCTTTACCTTTGAATACTTAGGCAATATATGTACCTTCTGTATAAGAAAGCAAATTCTCAGAAGAGGAAAAGAGACCCCCCCCAAACAGTGGGTGTACTTATTCAGGGAAACGTATCTTCTTCTGCGCCACTCATATGGATTATACCTAAGGACACAGAAGCAATACATTCAAAGGAGTCAAGCAAGATTACCTGCTACTCCTATTGGGGGTTCTGTAGAATGCTGTCTTTGAAGACAGCAACAGTATTTTTAAAATAGTAATTTTCAGCAGAGCTACTATAGTACTGCAGCTTTAAATATCCAGTTGTACTAAATGAAAACACATACCCTTCACAAGCAGACTGCTGGTACAACGCTTACTCAGAAAATTGTGTGTACTTTTATAGAACAATGCATTTTTCTTCTCATTATACAGACCTGATGGAAAATCTGCCTCCAGGTCCTGTTCCACATCACCTTTGGAGAACTGCTTCAGTTCTGGATCCGGTTCTGGCAGGGCATTTGATCGTAAGGCATAGTGATTTAACTCATCCTCCCAGCTGTGTGGAGTGGACACTGCTTCGGATTCTAGATCTCCACTGTACGTGCTACCTTGGTCTGTAATGAGAGTGATCAGATATACCATGTGCTATAGGAAAGGACAGACAAAAAGAGGAGTTTGCAAGAACAGATACAGTTGGATCGAAGTCCATTTGCAAAAAAATCCAACTGACCTTTCTCAAATATCTTGGGGTCCAGGAAGAGCTCATGCTCAGATGTTTGATATCCTTTAGAAAAAGAAGGAAATCTGTATCTACAAATGATTGACAGCTTACATAATTAATACAAAATATACTGAACACCAAAACCCTATGTATTAGGTCATACCACTACCACACATGATCCATTGTCTCCTCCACCAGAGTTCTCCTAACAGGTTTCTACCAGGGCCATGCTATTATGGGAGAAACAGAAACGCAGAACTAACCCACGTTTGCTTTTCTAAATGTTTCCACCCCCCCATGTTTGTTATGTGAATCATCTGTAGACAAACACAATATTTTGTTCACTTCATTTCAGCTTGTTCCACCTTTATTACACAGGATGATTGCTATCCAGCACATTCTAACCTGCATCACCCTCCAAGAATCCACCATAAAAAGCCTGACAGGAAAACATTCTCGTAAAGCAGCTGCTCTGTCTTCTTGAATCCATCTTCCGCTAATGCGCGAGGTACTGAGCTGGAAATTACTACCTCTAGCAATCTGTTACTATCAAGAAAAGTCAAAACAGCACCTAGGATCAGGGAAAGGGAATGCAAAGACATTTAAATCACTTCCGTGCTTAGTATCTAACGTGAATTCTATGCTCTAAGCACAGCTCTACTGAAGGTTGAGTGATAAACCTCTGTGCAATTACAAAAGCTTCAGAAAGGTGCAAGTATAACCAGCACGTGAGATGGGGACTATGGAGGAAGAGTAAATTAATCTTAAAAGAAAACATGTTTTCAAAACAAAGAACAGAATATTGTACACAGAGGCAAAATTACCTCCAAGTATACAGTTCAGTTGAATTCCCAGAAGGCCTCCTCATTTTAAAAGAGTAAGTCATCAAAATTACTAAGACATGGCATGAGCATTATAGTCCTGTCTAGGCTGGCACTTTACCAGCATGAACGCTTTCATTGGGGAAAATAAATGTTGGTAAGACAACAGGACCATTTAACATGCCATGCATAGCGGGGAAGCAGACAGTATAGGCCCTACATCTATTTTTCTCCCTATTTTCCCTGAGGAGAGGACCTTCATCTCACTGCATTTAGTTTCCTTTTTAAAAACATCACATACCACCATGAGAATGTGTTTTTTCTTTCTCTTCATCTTCTGCAATCATTTCTGCCATCTGAAGGAGATCAGCTTCAAAAGGATTTGTGGGAATCTTTTCCCTGATATCCTGAATAGTTTCAATGATCTTATCAGCATTATCCAGGGTAGTTGGGAAGAGCACGGGAACTGGTACCTATGGAACACATGGAAAATATTAGAGCTTGTCTGGGCGTGAAGGGAAACAGAAAATACACAGGGGAGATTCCTTTCATTTAATCTTACATATATTTTAGGACTACTAAATTTAATTTTAAAATAACTCCAGACTGGACACCTTGTTTCATTTCTGCAGTAACCCTACAAATTGGTGGGTTTGTGTGATGATGCTTAACCAAACATGATGTGATATGGAAAGAAACGGCTTCAAGGACTGCAAATAGCCCTTGCATGACTAGTCACAAAACCCAATGACACTGCTCTGTGTACTGTTCAGAAACAAGACAGTAAACCTGTTCTCTAGTGAACTGAAGTATAACTTACAGGTACTGGCATCCCAAGTGGAACTGGCGTGTACTGAGTGTAGAGGTGAAGGGGTACTGGCACAAACACAGGTACAGGAACAGGTACCACAACGATTTGGGGTTGAACTACTTCTTCTTCTTCTTCTGTTATACGAAAAATAGAACAAAACAAAAATTGTGTCACCATATGACCATCCAGTATGCTTCAGAGTGTCCAAGACAGTTGTTTGGACTTCCGCTTGTAACTCAGTGTGCACACTACCACCTCTTGGTTCATAGCCATCTTTCGCTTTAGCATTGTTGTAAAAAGTATTAATACTACAGCTTGGAAATAAAAAGCACTCTGACCATATACATGAAAGCTGGAAGGGAAGAGCGGAAATGAGTATTAAATACATCCAGGTAAATGGTGTGTTACTGCAATTATCTCACAAGTAACTACAAGACCATGAGAAGGTACCGTTAACAAACTAGCTACAGTCTTCCTACTTAACTTCATCCTCCTCACTGAGGGGTTAACATCAGCACTAGATAGCCTCCTTCTATAGTAACAATGATGAAAAAAACACTCCTCGATGACAGTCTGGACTATGTAATAGCCTTTTAAGGTGCTTCTGTGTCCTCCTGCCCACAGAGGGATCTTAGAGCAAATATGAATCTAATTAAATGATCTTAGAAACAGGGACTTAGTTTTCAGAGGTTCCTAGTATCCGTATCTAATAATGAAAGGAAAGTGAGAGTTGAAACAATCTTTGACAAATCAGGCACTTCATTAAAATGAATCTGCTCTTGTGGCTTGAGCTGTGAGAGCTAAGAACTCACAAATTCTGTCCTGAGGAAAACAAGTTCCCTCCATAGCCTTTTGAAGGTCACTTAACCATTGCGCTTCATTTTCCACAGTTAAGATGATCGCAGAATGCTAAAGACGAGTTAAAGCAAATTTCAAGATTCATCACACATAAAGCTTTAACGATTTCAAAGAATAGCAAGTGTTCTACATCTGTAAGGCAAACTGCTACTTGGAAAATACCGTATGACAATCTGAAAAATATTTAAGTTTTTAAAGTATATAAAAAATATTCTCTGTTACAAAAATCATGCATTACTCTCTCAACTGCAATACACACTTTCATAAAATGGGTAGTTGATTAGACACATACCTGTCTGGCATTCTTTGTTTTGTGTGTGAGGTTTGCATGAGGTGGCCTTAGTCTGTGTGATTGGCTTGCACAATAATGCTTTGTTTTTCAGAAGCCTAGGTGGTTGTGATGGTGGTAGCTTTAGGGCATCTGTCTGAGTACTAGCCTGTTTGGAAAAACACAAATGAGGGCAGAGTCAGCATTCGTTTGAAGGATATAACAAGATTAGTGTTTTTTCTTTTCTCTACTATGGGAGGTTGAACAATTGAAAACTCTTTTTGCTCATACAAGTGATCATTTTAAAACTATTGCAAAAACAGCTTGCTAATGTATTTGTGCTTTCTGGTCTTCACCTCAATTTATTTTAATCAAACAATATCCTTTTTTTTTTTTAACAGTGCCATGAACAAATCTGCGGGAATGTTTGGTTTCTGCAGTCAAATAACCTCTATAAACTTTTGACCTTGGAATCTTACTGATGGCAAAGATATAAGGAGGAGTTACGTTAACATACTTTTGATGACTGAAAGTGTCGCTGATACAGATATCCACAAACTTAGTAAACTGATGTGAAACCACTGAAAAGAAATAAAAGTAAAAAAGGAACACAAATGCTGGCAGTATCAGCATCACTTCCTGATTACAACGGACTGCCTATTTGTGCTTGTACTAATTTCATGTCCTGCTAACTCTAATTTTCAGTCATGCATTCAAATAACAGGATCTGTTTCATTAGGGAAAATTCATACTCTAATCTATAAATTACACTTCAGCTAAAAGCAAGGGTGTCAGTCTTTCAGAACCTGAGTGCTACGTAATAAAATCTTCAAATTTTAAGAGTTGCAAGATGTATACGACATACCTCTACGAGCCCAAGAATCTGAATACTAGGAGTTACTGACAGATAAGCGGTGACAATGGCACCCCACAGCTCTGTTACCACACTACTAGGGAGCGGGGAAGGACACCTAGGCTGCCAAGAGCTTGGTGATGCCAGCCCCAGCAGTCCACACTGGTCCCCTTCCTCCCACGCCAACCCTCTCATCAGGTCCCACTTCTGGGCACAAAAGGTAGCCCTGAGTACAGAAGCCACACATGAAGTGCTTGAGCACTACAGCCGTCTCAAAAACTACAATTTGACAAGCTTTGTCTTAACACTTCAGTCTGTCAGTGGACGCAAAAAGACTTTTATATCATACAAGTTCTACGCATTTTTAAAAAAGCATCTGCAAGCTGGATGAATCTTAAATGCCAATCACAACCAGGAAAAGCAGTTAACAAAATGATGGTGCAAAATTCTTGGATACTTTACTTGTTATTGATACAATCTGGGCGAAAGTGAGAAAAAGAGTCTCTCGTAAAACTTACATCTCCTATTATTTTTGCTGTCACAGTAGGGACTGCACCTGTGAAGAAAAAACACACAATAGTCTGTGTGCTTATCATCAAGGACCATGACCCATAGTCTGCCAAGGTCAAGAAAAAGAATTCCCATTAAAGCTCATTCCCTGGTGTACGTACATAAATTTAAGTCATTAGTTATACCTAGGTAAAGGAAGGACAAAACTGTAACCATCTGCACTGATGTGAAGTTTAACGAAGAAGTGGTTGTTGTCCTCAGTGGAAAAGATACCTGAACAAATATAAACGTTCAGGAATAGAGATTTAAAAATACAGGCATCATTCAGCAGTCTTACCCTGTAAAACATTGTTGGAGTTAACCGTAGGCTGGGCAGCAGGCGTGCTCGCAAGGGACACCACATTTGCTATGACAGGGGTTGAGTCCTTTCTCAAAGAAGGAGGGCCTGATGAGGAAGCTGGTGCCATAGAAAGGTTTGCTGGACAGAGTGAACATAAGAAAACTAAAATAAGCAGTAAGATAATTTACAAAACAGCATTTCTGAAACAACACCCACCCTCCAAATGTATCTCCAAATGAAAAAGCCTGCTGTATGAGAAGGGAATGTAGGTGTGAAACTGCATCGTTTCAGTTCAAATAGGAGCTGGTTCCACAAGCAAACGTAAGCTGTTTTCCAGCCACTGAAACATTTCAGAAGTTCACCATAGCACGAAAGCAGCTTTCTCTTTGTAATGGTATGTATATTACAGCAGCACTCAGGAGACAAGAGGGCTGGATGCCTCACTGTCCTCGGTACTGAACGTACGTAGTATAGGAGACAGGTGAGATCCTGACAAATAATGAATGAGGTGGATTTTATGAGGCTCTCACGGTTAGGGGAACTCTTAGGTTCCTTCCATTTGAAAGCACCATTCATTACCACATTACCATGAATTACGACATAATCAAAAAATACTGTTCTGAGGCACCCCATTATCCTGGCAGCCCCCGGTTCAGAGGGATGCCTGGAGCCCAGTTTTGTAAAGGCATTGCACACTTGCCTCAGCTGAAGTTGCAGGCCCGCTTCTGGAGAAGCAGGCCCGCCATACGTTTTGCTATCCTTACTAACAGCCAAACGTACTGACAAGACAAGGAATGTCACATGGTGTAGTGACGGCCTGATAGTATAAAGTTACTTATAAATTAACCAGTTACTTCATCTTAACCAGGGAAAACAGCTCCCATCAGTGTAAGGGGGAGATGTGCACAAAGTTTACGAGTTGAATATGGCCTGGTGCGTACTATAAACTTGCATTTAATATTCTTTATTGCTTGTTGGGTACCTTACTGTTGCAGTCACCATCACTCAGTGGGAGATTATGCCCCTCTTTAGGATCAGTGCTATTTCTGCCCTTTGTTTCGCTTCCTCTTCCTGTCTTTGTGGGCCTTTCTTCCTTTCTTCCCTTTGCATTTCATTCCCTACAGAAACTCACAGTTCCTATTCCTGTGGGCTTCATTCCCACCCTCCTTCCCATTCCATCTGCTAAAATAATGAGCAAGGAAACAGCTACAGTGCACGTTAATCTTGGCAGTGACACTTCACGAACCAACACTTAATGACATAAAAACAGTAACTCCTCATATGCCTACAGACTACACAGAACTGGCTATTTTAAGTTCATACATGGAAGTCTGTATTTACAACCATTAAGTCTACTGATTTCACCACTTGATTTTTTTTGTTAAATGAACATTAACGTTCTACTGTATCTGGCTACATCTTACCAAGTACAGGAGAGCAGCTCGGTATTTAACATATATTCAGTGGATACCAGTACATTTTACCCTAATAAAATGGGCTTTCATTTTATGAAAGTAATTGAAAGGCAAGTGCTTTTGTTTCACCTTCTTTAAAATCATCATCTAGGTTTGGTCTATGAAGCAATCTCATTTCATATCCGCAGAAGTTTGGAATTGTCTGAAGTAAGAGAGAGATCGAAAACTGAGCCCATTTAATGGCAACGGGCAAGCCCCTCAGTAAAGGATATATCTCAAAAAGTTCACTGACTCGAGTTTCCAAATAAATGTTCACATCACTATTGCGCACACCAAAAGGCAATACTGTTCCCAACCTGTTTTACCTGTGTTGTTTGGAGGTGGAGGGTCAGAAACACGCTGCTGATTACAGAACAACAGAATACAAAGCAGATTGCAAAAATGCTTGATCTCCCCTT
Source organism: Steatornis caripensis (assembly GCA_013398225.1). Taxonomy (NCBI): domain Eukaryota; kingdom Metazoa; phylum Chordata; class Aves; order Caprimulgiformes; family Steatornithidae; genus Steatornis; species Steatornis caripensis. The sequence goes on along the minus strand of VZSC01008538.1, from coordinate 56,010 downwards.
GCCATTTCATGGACTCACTGAGTTTACCTTGTCTCTTACAACCATCACACTTCGCCATCTAGGAAAACAGAGTGAGGGAGATATTAAACCACTCGCAAACAACATCGAGGATTACGTGCATAAAAACCTCTTTGCATCCTGCTCAGCAAATACAGTGCTAAGAAATCTGTGAGCGTGCATCATTTCTGCAGTGTAACACAAAGCCGTAGAACACTCAGTGTCTGTCTTCCCACAACCTGTGTTAAGTTTTCTCTATATGCAAAACTGGTACTCAAAAGTTAAGAAGGGTTTACTCATCTCACATATATGTAATATATCCTACGGACACAGAAGTCAACAACAGGTAGTTCACATAGCTCCTAATGTACAAAGGTTCTTTAGCTAACATATTTATATTCTAGATGATGCTATGTGAGAATATTGCTTACCTGGTAAAACAAAACTGTGAATTTAGACATGCACTCCTCCGAGCAAAATTCCTCCATTTTCCCCCCAAAGTGATTCTGGACCAGTTTGGGGGAAGCCTGTAAACAGTAACTGCACATTTTACAGTGGTTTCCCCAGCGCTTAGCCAGGTCATGTTTATAGAGCAGTTTACAACCTAAAAGAAGAGAAAAAGCATCCTTCGGTATCAAAATGACATTTGCTCAGCACTTCTAATTCTTATATTTTGTTATGTCTGTAATAATTTGTTGAAACATACAATTAAAATTTAAAGTGTGAACAAAGTTCTGTGCTTCTAACCTAAAAAAATGGTTTTCTAACCTAAACCAATTAGGTTTCTCTTAGTATCGCCAATAATTTTAAAGGCAAAATGCTTCTGACTTGATTTATCTTGAGACACAGTCTTGCCCTTTCTTACCTTCACTACAGAATGTCTTATCTATGCCTGAGAATCGCACTGTCTCCTTGATAATTTTCTCAATTCTGCAGTATTCACACAATGCCATTACACTGCTTCTCTTCTTGTATTCATCACAGCAGGTCTTCCCACAAAACTGGAACATTTTACCCTGCAACACAGCCAGAATGTTTTGGCTTCAATGTTTCACATCGCAGATAATACATTTTAATTGTTAATAAAAACTCAGAAGCATATTTATACCCTTGGAAGTCAACAACAGACAGCACTAGCGAATAAGTCCCTCCGTTTAGCTTTATAACGGACAGCACAATTTTCTGCAGAAAGCCCTCACCAATGTGCTTTGTCCTGGAAATAAACGGATCATCTCTGGGACCAAGAATTAGGAATGTGCTTACCTAGCCAGGCAATCACAGGGTTTGCTTTTTTCAGAGGGCTTTTCTTCTGGTTTTAAGATCAAAGAGCTAGTATCAGTATTAATTTTGGTAACGGTTAAATGATACCAAAATCAGTTCCAAATTCCTCCATAGCAGGTCACGGTAAGCAACACAGCAGTACTGACAGACCACTGCACATAAGCTACAATTTCTTGGGTTTCTGCTGAGAAATATGAGTTTGAAAAGCCCTAATCTTTATTACCTTGTAGTCAAGCAGTTCTGGTTTGGTTGCAAACAATCTGTTACAGTGCTGACACCTCAGTTTTACAACAGGGCGGGCAAAAGTGACTTGCTGGGACTGGGCAGCCAGCCTCTGTAGACCAGCTGCAGCTGAACTGCTCATGGAGCTGGGGGACACAGTCGAGGTGGTGCCACCTGCCGATACTGTAGCCCCTGAGGGAATGCTTACGATGACTTGACCTTGCGACAGAGGTACCACTGAGGAGTTCATTCCTGCAGGCTTGTTGAACAAATTCTGCAGGAAAGCAAATTGAGGGGTAGACTTTATTACACATTATACCGGACCTCCCAGGTATTTACACCATCAATTTATTATTCTATTAATTCAGCTAAGAAGAAATCCTAGATGCCACACCTGAAAAGCTACTACACAACTGTAGCTGCAAAAATTGCGTATGCTCCCATCTGACATAGCCAAGTGATACTGAGGGTGTGCTGAAGTTTTACAGCTGTTGCACTGAACTTGAACACCTGAGGGTGAAACAGAGAAGAAAAAGCGATTTATGCAACGTCAAGTTGTATTGCAGGGAATTTTGCACTGTGCATACAAAACCAGAGAATCTGAATCTGAATGACAAGTCAAGGTATACACAGAAGTCCAAGACAAAGTTTCTACAGATTCAGAAGCAGACACTGCAGCTGCGGTTCCTGTTGCCAGATCCTTTAATTAATCTCCCAGTATCCCCAGGATGTCAGTAAGCATTTTTCCATTTTACAAGAAAAATAGCTGAGAATATGTTTGCTGAGCTCAACGCAACATTAGGCAGAGGTAACTAAGCTAATCACCCTGGAGAACAGGGGCAGAATAGTCACAGCGGTGGTATGGCATATGTCCACAGAAGTGGATTTGTCTAGCTGGGAAATCCACCAGCTGCACTTGCAAGAGCAGAAAATAGATTAAGGTTTATCATGCTTAAACTCTCTAAAAACAAAGCTGAAATGGCTGTACTGCCACTGTTAGGTTTATCTATGGTAGAAAGTCCTTATGTTCCCATCTCAGCACCTCCCCTCAAAAACAAAGCCACTTCCCACCCCCTCAAAAAAAGAATATCAGCCTTAACTTCCAAGACAAGTTAAGTCTGGATGTCAGCTACATGAAATGATGCTTCTAATGAAGTAAAAGGAAAAACTTACCTGCAGAAGTAACCATTTTTACTCTATATGCTGACAAGCAGTTAACAGAGCAAAACAGTTCAGTTTTTCCCAAGTTATTTGTGCTCTCTATCATCTCAGCTGAAGATCTCAAAGATTTACACAGTGTGCAAGGTGTAATTTTAGCTGACTTCTGTGGAAACATGGAAATCGTCTTCATTTGAAACTTAGTGTTTTTATTAACCTGGAAATTAATCACTAACATATAAAACATGTATAAAAGTGAGTGCCAGTGCACTTGAAACAGAACTTATTTTACAGCTGAATTATTTATAATGCAGATATACTTATTTGAGTTCCCCAGTATGCTTGCTATATTCACACTCTGACCACCTGACACTTGAGTTTATCCCTCACTCACGCTAAGCGCTACCATTGCAGGCCAGTTTAAACAGTACTCAAGCTGTCAGGGCAAAGGCCTCCAAGTGCAAACACCACTACGTGTTGTAATAGCACCTATCAAGCACCTTGTATCAGACAACTTCAACATTTCTGCTGAGAAGCAACATTTTGCTTATGAATTTTAATACAGCAGCTATGTATGTAAGCAATACTTCCATTTAACAGATGCAAAAACAAGAAACAGAGAGGAGGTTCCTCTCACCCACAAAACCCCAGAAACTATCACAATGTATCTGACAATTGAGTTGAATGTTGTTTAAAAATCAATAAAAATAGGTAAGACTTATAAGCTTTGAACGTATGGTATCTTCAGGAAGACTTAACACATACGAGGTTTTGATGTGAGATGCAAAAGCAGCATGAAACCCCTCTCCTTTCCAGATTATTTAATTTAATTCCCAGATTTGTTTCAGTGGACAACTAATGTTGTGGGTAATTTTCTGGATTAAAAATTTTTATCAGATCTTTTTTTAAAATTCATTAGGCCTTTTTTGGCGTAAGTGGACTGAATAATCAGGCAGCAGAGTCAACTTACAAATGAAGTTACACTATCTTATCAGAGGGCAATTTTTCCTAAAGTAATTGCATTAAAATAAATCAGTCAAAAATAACTGAGCTATTAAAATAAATTAAGGTTCTCTCAACTACTCAGCTCTTTAAGGCTCCATTATAATCAAAACTAAACCAGTAAAAATTTGAAAATTAAAATCAAAATTATCAACTGATTATTACTTTTCCTCTCCACTTAATTCAAATGCTACAATTTAGCAGAGAATACTGAAACAGAGCTAGCATCTCAAAGGCTGAAAAAAGTCCCAGTGGACAGCTATTGAGCGGTGCCACTGTGTCTTCTCTCACCCTGGAATACTCTGGTAGCCAGTTCAGCGGTAAGGGAAACAAAGTGACATGTCTGTGCAAAGATTAAGCAGCAAATGGAGCTATCTTAGACCAAGATAATCTGAAATAATCCGCTAATAAATTGTGTGTTTCTTAAAACACCCTAAACCTAATCAAAGACATATTTTTAATATTCTGGCAAAAAATACCTGCTTGTATGCTGTCACACATGCTGAACTGCAAAACTTTTTTGACTGTCCCTCTATTTGAAGCATGTGACACTGGCCAGAGCCACTGTAGCAGTATCCACCGCAATTCTCACAGCAGTTCATGGTCAAGTTATTAGCCGAGCGGAACTTGGAGAAGCAGGCATCGCTGCAGAGCTTGTGTACAACATTCTGGTAATTCACTTCGTGCCTAATCTGGAAGCAAAAAAAGAATATGTATGTTCATCTCTGGGATAGTAAGTTGTGCTGATCTAAAGGAAATTCAAACAGAAAGAAAAAGTTTGCGATTACCACTGCATTCTTCTGGCACATGCTGCACTTGGTTGAAATGCTGTTAGTATGAATAGTAACAACGGGTTTCCTTTTGAGTTCATACGTAGAAAGACAAGACTGGCTGCAGAAATCCTTACTGGAGTTTGTATTGTCAAACTGGGCAGTGATCACATCCTTTGGATTTAGAATGTCTCTATGGAAAAAAACCCAAACAAACAAACAAACACAGAGACAATTAATGTTGGTTTCATGTCAACTTGCTGTCCTTTCTTTTTTTACAGATGAAACATTCTCTAGAAGGGGGTGGATTCATCTAGTTTAAAGCTTTTATTTTTGCAGGTCTACGTATCTGACTTCATTTTTCTTTTCCTATTAGGAAAATCGTTAAGAACTACAACTCTCAAGTAGGTATTTTGTGAAACATTTTGTACCTGGACTTAGGAGTGGCCTATAAATACATCACGTTGTATCATTAAGTCTTTTCAAAAGGAATTGGGAAAAGACAGAGGTTTTGCACAATCTTTACTAAAAAAAATTTAGAAAGCAGGATATGTGGAATAATTCCCTTTAACAATGAAAATCTCAATGGTAACAGAGGAGGGGGAAAAAGGGAAAAACAAAAGGTCACAATTTCTAATCACCCTCTAGTTCAGCTCAAAATGGTCTGACTTGTAACTTTCCACTTCTCATCTGCCATCTATAGTTCTGTTTATTTGTTGCTGGGTTTAACAAACTGAACTTTCTCCTCAGTCATTTACAGAAACAGTCATTTACAGAAAAATTTCAGTCAAAAAACTAGGAGGAAATACTTATATAATTTTCTTGGTTGGAAGGACGTCTCCTTCTCACTTGTCTTGTCAGAGGTAAACCATTTTTCAAGACAATAAATACAAATTACAGCCAAGACTGCTAAACTTTATTACAAGGCCTTTTCACACTGAGACAGCAAGTGAAAAGAATAATTAATTGAAGTCTCAAGTTTAAGTTCAGTTGACCTTGTAAAACTGAAAGTAATAAATTTGTTGTTGAAGAAATGATGAACAAAGCAGAATTCCTTTTGCAAAGTAACTTTCATAACTAAGAAGAATACATACAAATAATTCTCCTCTATAAACAGACCGTAGCACAATCACTCTGCATAGTTATTATTCAGCTCAAGTTAACGGCATAGTAATATGACATCTTAAAGAGCCAGCCACACAGGTCTCCTTTTGCTAATTTGGACATAACAATACAAATGAAAACAAAATTCTAGTAATTAAAATGGGTTTTGGAGCTGAATATTCAGGCCTGTGTTCTCAACAGAAAATTTAAATCTTTTCTAAATTTTTTTTCCAAGGTGGCTCACAAAAGCAAACCTCGCCTTTCCACTCTAGGCCTAGCAACAAAGGTAACTGATTTGGGTGCTGAAAGCCTAACTACCTAAAAAACTCCATTCTTAATAAATTTAATCTCTTTACACCTTATGAAAGCAGCAGTGACATATTTCGAAGAACTAAGACCTATAGAAATCGAAGTGCACAGAATGGAGCCAGACTGGTAAAATAATNTCCAAGGTGGCTCACAAAAGCAAACCTCGCCTTTCCACTCTAGGCCTAGCAACAAAGGTAACTGATTTGGGTGCTGAAAGCCTAACTACCTAAAAAACTCCATTCTTAATAAATTTAATCTCTTTACACCTTATGAAAGCAGCAGTGACGTATTTCGAGGAACTAAGACCTATAGAAATCAAAGTGCACAGAATGGAGCCAGACTGGTAAGATAATTTTTTTTTTAGAATCTAAGGAAATATCCTGCCTCGAATATATTAATTGACTCATGTTTTGTTTCGTTTTAGGGATTCAGTAAATCTATTTTCATCTAGAAGAAATAATACATAAGATATTTTTTGAAAATGTACTCTTGCTGATGGTTTTGAGAGTGCAACGACATTTTAAAATGGCAGGAAAATGTAGTGCCTTTTGAAATACAGTTTTCATATCTGGCTCATTTAAATCAAAAAAAGGCAAGATGAACACAACAGAGGCTTTAAAATCTAGGTGTATGTAAAACCCAATTAATTAAATGGAACTGAAAGTGGACAGACCAATTAACAAGTAACAGTATTGGCCAGGATTTTTTGAAGGCAAGCGTAACAGAAGCGGGCATTATGGAAACAGCATGTTGCATAAAAAGAGAACTGAAGCCTTTCATTATCTGCTTGAATATCAATTATTACTAGAACAAAGCAAAACACTGTCCTACTTTGAGCAGCTTGAGCAGGTTTTCTTGGTAGAAGCTGGTGGGCGAGAAGCTGGAAAAGTGTATCCAGTGAGGCACAGTGTGGAGCAGAAGAGCTGGGTAGAGCCTTTCCTCTGGTATGCAGTTTGCCCCTTCTGCAGGATTTTTTTACAGCCAGAACAGGAAACCCGAACAGCTGTGGTTGGAACTGAAGGAAGCATTTTACTCATGCCAGAGGATGTCACAGCAGGCTGGAAACCTGATGACAGCTGTGGAGCTAAAAAAAACCCAACAAATCACAGAGAAAACATAGAGTAACTGTTATATATGTATTACGCATAATTCACTTGTGTGCAGGGGGCAAGCACAAAGCTTATTAATTCATTTGGGTTGTCAGGGTCTAAGGGAGAATTAAATAGCAGATGAACTGTCCATAAATACATGCCCTGTGCTGGTTTTCTGCATAGTAGGTTGTTTCAACTACTGTTAAGACTGAGAATGCACTTTTAACATCCCTTTCACATTCAATTTTCCTATGCCTCAAAAATACAATACCGTGACAATTTTATGATCTCTGAATTTCGTTGTCTCTGAAACAAACCCGTTCTTTTTTCCTGCTGGGGCCCGACACAGCAAACTAAATGCAGAATAACCTGCAAGACTATTTGCAAAGGGGACACATTGTACAGATTTAAATAAAGTTAGTCTTGCCTATTCCTTACCAAGAGGACTGTCACTGACTGAAAATACAGCACTGATTTTCAGCTCCCCTTCCTGAGATTTTGGCTGTTGGCCGTACTCCTAAAACAAAGGGAAAGGAAAAGGAGAACAAATGCACACATGTAATAACAGGTTACATGATTTCCATTCTTTCATAATGCTGTATTGAATCTTAAGGAAGAGTAAGTCTCCTAAGCGGGCTCCAAAGGCCAGGTTTACAGATGCTGCTGTATGAGCACCACACACAGAACCTGCTCAGAGGTTCTACAATGGAGGGTGTCACGTAGAAATGGAAAAGCGCAGCCACCTGGTGCATTGCCCTTCCCAGCTGTACTCCAAGACACCTCTGAACTCAGCCAGTCAAAGCTTAAGAGAAATCTCCACTTTCCACTCGCACAAACTTTCCATCTAGAAGTGCTTTGCAGTCCTATCTGTGAAACAAGCTTTATCTTTGTGTTCCTAGATGGTAACACTGAAAATCATAGAATCATAGAATGGTAGGGGTTGGAAGGGACCTCTAGAGATCGTCTAGTCCAACCCCCCTGCTAACGCAGGTTAGCCTAGAGCAGGTTGCACAGGAATGCATCCAGGCGGGTTTTGAATATCTCAAGAGAAGGAGACTCCACAACCTCTCTGGGCAGCCTGTTCCAGTGCTCTGTTACCCTCACAGTAAAGAAGTTCCTCCTCATGTTCAGGTGGAAAAACAAGAGACTGGGCCCCAGATGGTGAGAAGAACCATGAGTTAAGTACCTTGGAGTAGCCTAAGGTGAAGCTTCGCAGCAGATCAAAGCTGGCACCACCAGAGTTAGACCATCACAGTCCCTGCTTAGACTGGCTTCAGTGAGAGGGGAATAACCTCACACTTTCTACAGGACAAGAAAACCCCTACACACAGTCACTTACGGAATAGCTGACATACTATAAATTACCAGCTTACTCCACAGCAGCTATTCATACTTCGACACCACGCTTCCTGCCCGTGCTCTCCCTAAAAATATGAACCATAAAGCAGCTTGTAACACTCTACATGTAAATCTTAATAGGCTGAAAAGCATAAGCTGTTGAACTACAGAGATAAGATTTAACCTACTTACAGTCATTTGAGAGTAGTGAGGGCATGATGTCGTATTATGACTGAGCTAAATTCACAGTTGCTGTCTGGCTGCAAGGTAAGCCAATTCAAAATCACTAAGCAAAACTAAGCTCTCACTTCTCAGTGGCAGTGAACTGCTCCCTCAGCTTAAGCTGTCTCCTACAACCACACATTAACATCCACGTAATACATGCTTAAACTCAACACTTCTCCTACTCCTGTGGGAAAATTAAAAGTTTCTACACTAAGGCAACCAAACTATTTCCCAACAGGTTTCCCAGGAGAACAGGCAATCGTATTCGTTCATCATGTGAACCATCAGAGTGAAACATTCATATGTCAAGTAAGAGAAGCTTGTAAGCGGTGTACGGGTGTACCATGATGACAAGTTTTAAAGCACCATGTTTTTTTTTTAATCTTACAATTTAAAAACTAGCTATTTACAGAAATACAGTTTTTTAAGCATTTTAACTGCAGCTTTATCCTTAGTCAATACCAGTAATAGAAATGGAGGCAAATCCTGACACCAACTGTGCGTGATCAAGCATAGTTTCACAGCAGTGTAACAGTGTTGAAAGCCAAGAACCTTCAGCTCCAACTATCGGTTACAGCAAGAAATGCTCTTATCTTTCAGGATACATTAAAAAAACCCCCAAAACCACATTAATTCCAACCTAAAGCAAAACAAAATGAACCTTCATCAGGTCTCATACTTTTCCAGTATCAGGCAGAGTTGATAATTACAGGATTTTACTCCAGGAATCAATACTTCGAACAGTAAGATATTTGATATTTAAATTCTTCAAGTCTTCACTTTCACTTATTAATATGATCTTTGCTAACCAGAGACATCTTGCATTGCATTCCACACAAATCCACACAGCAGATGCCATCTTGGGAGGACAAAAGAATAGACAGATTTAACCAACCTACACATGGTTTGACATCATATACACTTAAGGAAAACCAAAAACAAACAAACAATCTTACAGACATGGAACAAATTAGCAGGGCAGTGAAATATGAATAGTTTCAAATACTTAGTTTACTTCTTTATTTGATTAAGCCAAGGGTATTATGGGAAAAGAAGAAAAAAATGTTGGGAAGACAGGCCCAGAGAGAAGAGGAGGTTTAGCAGAAGTACACAGGATGATGCTAGAAAAACTAATGCCTGCACAAGAACACCAGCAGTTGAGTGTTGATGCAAGCAGGATGAATCACCTTGGGAAGTTTTGCACACCTTTAACTGCATGTAAGATTGGCATGTAACCCAAATATTAGCAGTGAGGAGACAGGAATTGCGACACAGATCGTTTCCCTGGTGTCACATGGCAAACCAGTGGAAAGCGACCAGCTAGAAGATCTCAGCAATCCTTGCCCCGGCACTGCTCAATCCATAGCTCAGACTCTCTTCATTTTGCAATTATTGAACTTCTACCTGTATTGTCACAAAAAAGTCAGTCTCAAATGAGAAAAGTCACTTAAACACAGGCTTAAATTGACTTCACTGATGCATACGTTTTAAATATTTTGCTACTTTAAGACCTCTAAGTGTTAATTTAAAACAAGAACAAACAACGAACCACTGTGCTCGCACAGATAACCTTTAAGAGGGAAGTAGCAGGAATAGCACTGTTTCAACTACACAGCCCATCTGTGACAACTCACAAAATACTCAGTAAAGCACGAATGCATTTTATTTTCTAGTGAGACTGAGTTAAGTGTCTATATTGCCACAGATTTAAGAAGGGAAGTTTTACAGCACTTTGGTTTGTCTCTAACTAAAAAGCAAAACATTTTCAGTGACATGGTAACATGACATCAAAAAGTTGGGGGTTTGGGTATCATGGTAGTATAAGAGGGAAAAATCCTTCTACTAAACTATGTTCTTCAAGTTAAATTTCGGTCAACAAACCAAAATAAATTGCTGAATTTATGTCCAGCTTATGCGGTCAGTTGTCAGACCAAAATGAGAAATGCAATGGGAAACTTACCTCAGAATTATCAGGTTCATCTTTAATTTTGTCTAACAGTCCCTGCTGTGGGGCCATAGCTTTATCATATTCGTCATCCAAAGGCTCCTCCTTAATTCTAATATTTGGTGCAAAGGAATTCCCCAGCTCTTGTCCAATAGATTCCTTACTAGAAAATAGGTAGCTAGACTCCTGAAACAATAATATGAAAATGAATTCACCCTCCTGCATCTGCCATTAGGAGTTGGGCTGCTGCCAAGGGGAGTTTCTGTTGCAGACCAAGAGAAATGGGTCCTGCCACTGGAAGGTGGGAGAAATGACAGGCAGCAGCTGCTGCCTCTACCTCCCTGCAGCACCCTCTGTCATCCCACCCCCAATCCTTTTCACTCCTCCGGACAAAGCAGAAGCCACCCAGCTCTCTAAGTTGGTTGTCAGTAGGGGTATTCGGCTGCTTGGGCAGTGTCTCCTGTTGATACGGCTGTTCCCTGTCTCATCTGGAAAAAAGGCAGCAGGTCAGATGGATGCATCCAGGTCTAGATTCGGCTCACTGGTCAGTCAGACCATGCTGAACATGAAAGTGTCTATCAAAAGAATCCTCAACCCAAAGAGAGGGTCACCAAAATTTTACAAAATTATATGCACTGTTTAAGTAGCAAAGATGTCTAAGAGTCAGAAGATCAGTTTTCTTGATACTCAAATTTACACTCAAATACAAAATACGTATTTTGAATTATTCCAGTATATTGCTGCACTTGCAAAAGTGTTTGAAAGATCTATAGCTTACCCTGAAGTTAGTTTCTGGAGTTTGTGGCGCTAACTGCGTCCGTAATGTTTCTTCTACTTGATTATGAACTGAGGAAAACATATACATTAAATACAAATGAATACAGATTCCAACGCATTTCCTTTAAAACTATCTAGAGTCTCATACTGACCCCCAACCCCCAGTCTGACAGCACCTCAGAAGTATTAAACTACTCCCTTTGTCCTCCCTGCAAATAAGACAGTAATCCTTAAAGAGAACTGAGATTTTTTTATTATTCTATTGGGTCGTTATTTTCCCTTTCCAGCAAAATGGTTGTAAGCGAATTGTTCATTCAGAATTTTCTCCACCCCAGTGAGTTCTGAACTCTGCCACGTTTCAACGTTTAAAGAAGAAAATACTTTTCAGAGCAACCACTTTCATCCTTTTCTTTGCTTTTCTGGTCTTTGCCTCTTCCCTCCTTCTCAGGAAACAGTAGCTTATNCCACGTTTCAACGTTTAAAGAAGAAAATACTTTTCAGAGCAACCACTTTCATCCTTTTCTTTGCTTTTCTGGTCTTTGCCTCTTCCCTCCTTCTCAGGAAACCGTAGCTTATGCTTTTTTAGCATGTATCTTTTTAAAAATACTGGATTTGCCTGGATACTGGATGTTGCCTATGAGAATTTACTAATGCAGTTCCAATTACTGACTACGCTACCTGAGGCTGCACAGCTTTCAGCCACAATCTTGTAACTGTAGGTATTTACAATTTTCTGAAATACGTCTTTTGCACAGAAATATTCTTCAATTGATTTCTACCTGAAGGTAGAAGTAAAGAGGTATCTTTAACTCTTCTTTATTTTAAAAACATCTGTATTGTCTCTCTATCACTTCTCTATCAGAGCCTGGAAGCACTCATTTTAAGACGCTGTTACTAAACATAGAAAGTTTAAATACCAGAATTGTAAGCTGTGAATCTGAACAAGTAGCCAGGTGGCTCTCACTCGTCAGCCAACCCTCTCTCTATACAGTTTTCTGAATAAAATTAAATCGCATGCTCCAGCCTGGTTATTCTTAACTACTTCATACACAGTTCTACTGGAACTTTCAGGGCCTGGGAAGTCAAAAAAAGGTGTGTGGGCAGCGAGACGACTGTGCCTGTCAGGCTCCCTCAAATGGGAAATGGATTACAGGCATCTTTGGTTCTCTTCATGTTGGCTGGACAAGGTCCAAGACACACGTATCTGAGGAAGAAGGAGAGCAGTCTCCCAGGAAAAGCAGATCCCTGGCTGATTTCCTGCACACATATTTCTAGCAAGCCTTTCTGTGACGCTGCTATGAAATGCATATTGCTTTAAATACATATACATTAATGAAGAACTGGTACTTCGCTCAAAAAAGCCTTTCCTGGCCACCAACTTAACCTAAACTTCGTTCACCTTTTCCTTTGAGGAGTTCCGAGGTCTATAAAAACAGTGAGAAAAAACAAAAGGCAGCCTGAATTGTCACTCAGCTTGGTTTAGTAAACCACAACAACAAAGGGCATGCTGAGGCTTTGAAACAAGCTGTGGAAGATGAGAAACCCCCTAATGCTGCCAGGTGCTTTTGCAAATCCTAGCCCTAATACAAAGTCCATTGTATTTCGAGGTTCTTTACAAAATGCTTCCCTCTGTACAGCTATGCATATTCTCTTCAACAAGATGATGTTTTTAATAACTAGCCCTATTGCTAATTTCTGTCTAGTTCTTCCTCTTTGCTGCGTAGCCAGGTCTACCATGTCAACAGTTACCTGCTTTGTCAAGAAAACTGCTTTTCAATCTAGAATCCATATCTTTAGGGATTTTTTCCAACCGTTTTTCACGTTCTTGAAAATGTCCTTCTCTATTCTTGTCCTTTGCTGAAAAAGTCTCTTTGCCATTATCTCTTGTTATGCTAAAATCTTTTCGAATTGATTTAAATACAGGGCCCTGCTCAAATGGTGAAGTGAGATCCTTCTGGATTGCACTTTGAATCTGAATTTCTTTTTCACTGTCCAATTCATGTTCTGTAACTCTCTTGCCCTCTTCCAGATGGTCTTCGTCATGAATCGCTGACGAAAGAGTGTCTTTTGGAGTGAAATTTTGATCATCTTCATTGTCACTCCCAACAACAGGTATGCCTGCAAGATCCCCAGAGTTCAGAAAATAATCATCATCATCATCATCCAGCAGTGAGTTTTCAGATCCTGTTCGATTCTGTATTCCGTAAGATATGCTGTCGAGGGCAGGTGTTAAGTTGTGGTCAGTGTCCTCAGACATTTCTGCATCCAGGATTTCACCACCTAGGGGAAAAAAACATAAACCATCAGAAAATTCACCAGCTCTTTGTGTAACAAAAGACAAGTTTAAGCATCCTTTGCTAATCCGTCTGATGCTGCAATTCCTTGAATACTCTAAGCCTTCCGGGGCCAACATTACTGAGAAAACAGACAAAACAGTTCTGTCCCACTCACCACACAGTGACGCAGAAGCTGAACTGAGTAAAAGTAACCAAAGAAAGAAAAAACATTAACTTTAATTCATCTAATTTGTAACACTTTTGGAGACGGCAATGCAGGGAGGGCATGAGTAGCAAGGGCTAGGAGAAGGGCAAGAGAGTCTTTTTCAGCAGCAGGGATACTTCTAAGAAATGTTTTGTTGAACTATGGCCTTATATAAATAAATAAAAATACTTACATTTTTCTGTAATATCAAATACCGCATCAGACTTATCTTCGAACTGTAAAAAGGAAAGCACTGTATCATTATCTTGGTCAGCTGCCATGTACTTTGCTAAAAAGTATCTGATCAAAACCAACAACAAGGTTCACAATTCCTTCTCCTTCCTTCCTTGCCCCAAGCAAAGCTCTACAAATTAAGACTGTTACATTACTGAGAAGTTACATTTACCCTAACAACTTCAGAAGCGCATAGAAGCAGCACACAGGGAAAATTTCCATTAGTGTTGCTTCCCAGAGAAGATGGAGGAGAGAGGGAAGGGGAGAGAAGGGAATGTCAACTTTCAGTTCTACATGAGATACTTGTACCAGGTCAAGATCATAGATTCTGCCCTCTTTGACGCTCTACGAGCCTTCATTTCCTCTGAATGCTACAAACCGAGAAATAGCAGCCTATACAGCTTCCACTGGTGTGGGCTGCACAGACCCAAAGGTTTCATCTCTCTAACACGGAACATCCCCTTTCCACGAACACTGAAATGTAATGCTTAACTTCCTAACAGTAACGAGACGACGAGTGTCAGTGTGAGCGTAACCAAAGAAGCGGCAGACGACTCCTCTGAGCGCTGTACAAAACATCCGTTTTCATTAAACATTCTCTGACAGACGTTAAAGTTGATGGCACGCTTGAATGCTGTCTGAAGTGTGTGCACTCAGCATAATTAAAGCTTCTGCCTAAAAGATAACAGCAATTCATTTAAGTCATCTCGCCTCTCTCTGCGTCTCCAGCTCTGCACTTTCTTTTCCGGTAGATCCTGCTCACACTTCAATTCTTAAGCCATCTTAAGGAAAGTAATGGGATTTGATAGTAAAGGGATGATCTCTAATTTCATTTAACTCAAGTCGTTTAGTCGATAAATCCGATATTCCACAGGACTGTGATGGGAGCGATCAGTTTGGTAGCAGCCAGCTCCAGGAAAGGATGACAACATATTGTCCCTGGGTTCTTCTGACAGCAAAAAGTCCATCAGTCTCTTTCCAATACCGCAAGACAAGCTAGCTCCTTCAGCTTAACTCGACACACATGGCGTAATGAGGACCTGTCCAGCATTGTGAATATCAAGATAATTTGATACGGCACCAAAACTTTCCAGCTCCTCTGAGCACATAATGGAGGCTGGAAAAGTGAAATACAGGAACGAAAGGGAAAAAAAAAAAAAAGTTATACATTTTCCACAAGTCCGTTGCAAATCTATTCATCATAATTCTCCAGAGGACAAAAGAGCAAGGAAACACCTTCCAGGAAGGTTTGCAAGGCCTGAGTTCTGTTACTGCTATAGTGATCCTAGGAGCATCTCCAGAGATGCAAGCTGAATCTGCAAGTCCACTTGTTGTCAACTAAGTTTACACCAGTGTAAAATTAATCCCCATAAATACTGGATATACTTAGTGCTAATACCAGATGCTGAGGGCAAAGAGAGTGGTGGTGTACTCTTTTTACAGAAGAGCAGAAAAAGGAATTTGTAGCGATTTGATAATAACATCAGAGTATGAAGCCTTGGGAGGCAGAAACAACAGCCTGGGTCCTTTCCTCCACGCTGACCTTCCTTGAGCCTTTTCTTGCTTCCTGCCTGTAACACTCTTTCTTCTCCAGAAAAGTCTCAGACAATTTACGGTTAGGGCAAGAAAAGTTCTCAGCCGAGATGAAGCACTAGACCATCTTCTTCCTGAAGCAGGTTTATATTAAAGTAGTTCTTTGACCCTTTTGAGATCCAGAGTACCTGTGGAAAAGTATCCTAGGTTCTACCACAATCTGGTTACCTCGTACATCCGAACCCTACGTATTCCTCCTCTTCTGGTGACAACAAATCTTTTAATGATAGATGACAAAACCAGAAATGCTGTTATTGGAAAACAAATACATTTTGCAGTCTGGACCTCTCTGACTGTTTCATTCAAAGAAATGACAATGTGCAAGCTAGCAGAAGGGGCCACCTGCAAGAGCATATTAGGGACTACCATAAATATTTTGGACAAGTTGGAAAACATTTACCATCTACCTGGAAGGAATCCAAGACACTTCCCAACCACAAGGTCATCCTAGGAAAAAAAAAAGCTATTTTGTTTCTTTTCTCTTTCTTTCGTGAGGCTATCAAAACAAGAGATCGTCTTGAATATTTTCTTCCTTTAAAAGGCTTTTGGATGCAGAGGAAGATCTGTGTCTGCGGTCAAAAACTTCCACTGGAAATATTTATAAAGCAGGAACTTCAGCATCTGATAATACCAGCAGTCTTATCTAAGCCACCATCTGATTTCTGATGGTGAACAGCATCAGAATTCTCATGTGGTGTAAATCCAAAGACAGGAAACTAGGGGAAGTGTTCGTCTGCTTGCGTGTGTGGATACATATGTATCTACATACATGTATATAAATATACAGATATCCCCAATAAATTACTCATTCAGTAACAGGCTATAACTGGACTATGTCCTGAAATGAGGGCTCATACAATTTTACTTTTTTCCTGAATTGGCGTGGGGTATTTTCTCAATTACACACACTTCTATTCCCTTCCCAAATCCTATTAAAATCTTGTTTAATGCCATCTCAGGAGGAAATTTTGTATATCAATAGTTACATAAAAATATATCACCTTAATCAGACACAGAAGCTGGCTTTCACTGGACCATGGTCTTGTACTACACAGAAATGTAAGTAACAATGCCCAAATTACTATTTCTACATTATTCTATTACATTTCTGTACTGCAATTCCCTCTCTTGTCAGTCCTCATACTTCCTCCTTCGATTAGTCATCATCCACTCTTAATTCCTTTTATTTCTTCAGCTCAGATTTTTTAAGGCTTGATGATTAGTGGAACAAAAGTACTGTAGAGGCAAACATGAAACTCATTCATGAGACAGCATTTCCTATGGGTCATTTTTGACAGATCTAAGAAGAGGCATCGCAATACCCCAGATTAAGTCCTAGATAACTACAGAATGGGAACAGAAAGTTTTCCGTTAAAATACTCCAGGTTTCACCTCCTCAACACAGTCCCCAAAACGTACTTGGAGATTTAAAACAAGAGTCAGGAGTATCATATTTTAAAACACCTTCATTTAATGACTTTGCTAGTATTTTGCCACAGAATAACTTAATGATATTTAGTGCTTTTAAGCAATGAGCATTCCCTAAGAGCTTAAGACAGAACCGTTTAAGTTTGATATTAGCAAAACTAAACATTTTAGGATATATCTTTCCTAGTGACTGTCTCATTAGCTTGCATTGTACACAGAGCAATGCTCTGCCTAACCAGCTTGTAATAAATAAATAAGTGAAAGAAGAATACAGAAATGGTGACAAAACAATTAGGTATTCCTGGAAGCAATGTGTTTTGCTTTAAATTAACTACTCTTTACATAAAGACAGTCTTATTTTTACTAAAAAAAAAAAAAAAAAAAAGAAAATCTACTAGGTATGTCACTATTTGTTTATAATTGTGTATTAGACTCTAGGAAAAGAGTGTTACATCCTCAGTAGCAACCCATCTTTGCTTGGAGCAGGCGACAGAAGGACATTTTAATACAATATGCTACTTTGAAATAACTAAAAACCTGTTCAATACTTTAATGGCATTTAAAGTTGCCATAGCATCCATAAATCAAACAATTAATAGATCACTTCTGTGCAATATAAAGAGAGAAGCTGCCTGTGGCTACAACCTTGTTTTGTATGCAAAATAGACAATTTCTTTAAAAAAGCAAACAAAACAACATAACAACTTCACAGACATAGGCACATATCTTTCTAGCAAGCCTTCTATAGTTTGATCCTAGGTTTTACTGCATCCATAAGCAAACTGTGGAAAGGAAGCAGATGTTAAGAAAACTGCAATTAAAAATAGCGAGAGATGATTCTCAATTTCTTGTCTGCACAGTTTCCTTGTCCCTATATACACAGCATAACCCCCCACTTCAGAATTCATTAAACTGATAAGGAAGACACCGTTTGTTTTTTTCTTAAAAAAAAAGGTAATTTAAATTGTAATTGCTACTCTGGAACCAGGTGCGGTGAGCTCAGGAAGCATCCCCTGACCTTTTACACATGACATCCCTGGAAGGGATGCCAGGCAGCCAGCCAATCTCGCTGCACCTCTGCTACGGAAAAACTCCACAGCATGAGCAGATTTAAGCAGCCGGTCTCTCCCGGAGCTGCTTTCCACCGAAACACAGACAGACCTATCGATTCGTACCTTTGGAGCACCTAGGGAGGGAAGAGCAGAGGGTAACAAAGAGCCAGCCTGCTGCAGATACCTGCCACAGGAAAAGAACCTCTGCGGCAGGAAGAGAACCCGGCGAGGTCAGGCGAGCCATAGAGCTCGGCGCACAGTGGCGGGCCTGCAGAGCCCCCTAGCCGCCCCGGCTCAACGCCGGACCTCTGCGGCCCACGGCCGTCCACCCCAGCCGGGCACCCCAGGCACCCCTGTGCTTTGGTGGCGGGGGCCCACGCGATGCCCTTCATAGGCTGGAGCAGGTTCAGAGCCGCGTGTGGTGAGAGGGAGAGCTGGAGCTTGGCAGATACTATGACGTGTGTCCTTGAGGGCCGCTACGACATGCTCAAGACTCCAAAAGATTTTTTTTTAATCACTATTCTAGTCTAAGGGCAATTAAATGGATACTACTATCGCTGTTTTTAAAGGCAAATCCCACACAAAAGACAAAGGCAGGCACTTTGCAGTTTCTTGTGGCTCCCTATCTTTCTGTTCAAGAAACACAGCTTTACTTTGCATCTTACGCACCTTTAAGTTTCAGGAAAGGAGATTTAGGCACATGCTGCTGCTGTTTCATTTGTGCTTTTTTAGAATTCTGAATGATTCACCAGAAATCACAGGGAGCTGCTCGGCACGTAAGCGCGTCTCCCCTTTTTGTCCCCAAGTTTTTCTGACATTCCAGATTTTTCTGAAGGCCAATTCCAAACAAAGCCCCCATCGACCTATGGCTTCCATATCCACCAAACCCGCGCACATAAGCAGCACGCTGTTAACAACCCACACGGGGCCAAGCAGATGAGTCTGCCAAATACACAGAAAGTTACAGCATGCCATACTTT
The DNA here is from genome assembly GCA_013398225.1 of Steatornis caripensis. Classification (NCBI taxonomy): domain Eukaryota; kingdom Metazoa; phylum Chordata; class Aves; order Caprimulgiformes; family Steatornithidae; genus Steatornis; species Steatornis caripensis. The sequence continues at coordinate 37,023 of VZSC01008538.1, read as the reverse complement.
TTCTGAATGGTCGGAGAGTTTAATCTATATCTACCAAATCCAGAGGGGGATCCGAGCCCTTCTCCCATCCACAAAAAAAAACACAGATTTGAGAAGGAAGCAGCTCCACAGGCTTCACCTTACAACGTTGTCTGCAAAGACACCAGAGTTTGATGTGCTGATCTGAAGCCTGCTAGACGTGTGGGCTTTGCAAATTAAAAAACGCACCCAGGCACAAAACACACATCAAGCAAACAAACCAAGACAGCCACAATAAAGGCTTTCTTTTAAAAACAAAGAACTTCTCCCCTCAAAACCTCACCCCTGGCTATGCACTGAACTTTCCTACTGCTGGTTAAGACACTACAAACAACCATTGACACTGGGATTTTGGCTACATTATATCTGTCAGTGAGCTGAAATTAGGAAAACTCCTATTTTTCACAGCGTAAGTCAAAAAAACTAAACTGAACTTACATGGATGTAAAAATCACCAAAATCAGAGCAGGTTCCATATCATAGCAACGTATGTTTCTGCTGTGATACTCAGCAAGCAATTATTCCAAAACAAATATTTCAGTTCAGTTACATATTTTAGCATCCCACAAGACAGACAGCATTTTCCAGATCACACTTTTGGCCAAAGCTTTCAAAGGTACAGCTATTTACAGATTATGTTCTGCAAAGCACGCAATCCCCTTAATTCCACTTAACTCAGAAGCCAAGTAGCTCATTAAGAGGGCCATCACCATGGCTTTTAAGGGAAAGCCAGCCCATATAATACAACTAAGAAGCAATGAAGGTAACAATCTGGGATGAAGGACCAGTACTAGAACCTCGGAAAGATCCCTGTGCTCAATGTCTCCCCCAAGAGGATAATTAACCGTGTCAGTAATTGCTTGCCACTAGTTATGTTACTAATAGGAAAAAAACCACCAACCCTCTGTAAATTAATTAATTAAAGTGAAACATGTATAAAACCTAAGTTGTCTGCTTCTCATTATAATTTGTTCTCAAATAAGAAGCCTACAAGATGGCTTTGCACGCAAATTGGGAAAATTTACAAATGTAGTACCTTCTGCTTGTTGATAAACACAGCAGGGATTATCAGCCCTCCTTCACAGAACGGTTTATATGTTAATAGGCCCACACTGGTGAATCATCTCATCTACCATTAGGTACTGCAAGTCTTTTCCCTTCTTGTAAGAGTTTGGTGCCAACAACAACAATTGGTGGTGAAAAACTGGAAAGCCTGTACGTATATTCAGTTCTCTCCATTTCAGTATTTCTGTCCTTAAAGAGAAAAGAAGAATCATGTGATCTACTTTATTCTTCAAAGTATCTTCCTAACTCAGGCTTCCCTTTTGCCCGTTCCGCTTCTCTTCCACATTCCTGTACAGTTCTACGATCGTCTCCTCTCCTGCTCTTACAAAAGCTGGCACTTCTCTCTATCAGGTGGCTACAATTCCAGTCCCATTTGCAGTTGTTGCCCTGGTTGGCTTCTACTTTTTCTTTTCCTATGAAGAAGTTGTTCTTACAATAGGCAGCTTAGTTGGATGGTCCACCTTCTTTGCAGATATTATTACAAGTATCCAAGGCTCTTCAGAATGAAATGCCTGAACACCTGTAAAAACAGGCAGAAAAAACGCTAGTACTATGTGACCAGAGCTCTCAGCAAAGCTCCTGTGATTGCTTCACGGAGCGCTCGAGAACTGCCCCGTTACAGGAGTGAACAAGACTGTCTGCTCAAAACGCCTGCAAGGACATGAACAACTATCACAGCGAGACAGTAAAAAACGGTGACCCACACCTGCTTGATTCTTCTGCCTGCAAGCGAGTGGTAGAGGTGAAGTTTGCCTTCTACAGGCATTCTCCCTCCAATGAAACTTTCTTTAAACATATTTAACAAACTAATTTGGTTGAGCTTCTAGAGAGCAGAAATTCTGCCAAAACCCACAAAAAAAGTGTGATTTTTTTCACAGAGCACTATAACAACTCCTATCAGGCAATACTAAACATAATAAAGACCTGCTAATAGCCTGTATTAACTAAACTATATTTCATAAAAGCTTGCTTGAGCAAATAGCCCCACTTAATAAAGATTAAATCTTTCCACTTTAAATGTTTTAGACTGTTTTAACAAATACAAAGATTCAAAAAACTACACAAATCAGTTATTAAAAAAAATAAAAAAGAAAGCAAGTACTCCAAAATTTCTCAGTAGGGATGACTGTGTACAGTCACACTGATTCTGTCTCAGGTTCTTCTCACCTAAATTGAGATAATTAAACATTAGTTTATTAGGCTAGTGATTCAGGTTTCCTCTCTTTCCAATGGAAAAGAAGAGACTCCTCCAGCAGCAACTCATCCTCCCCTGGGACTGGGCAGGTGATCTTTCAGAAATTCCCATCTCTTACACTGATGGCAGAAAGAGTCCAGAGAACCTGGGCGAGACTAGGCAGATAACTATTTTGTGGCTACAGCTTGTAGCTTAAAGATTGCAAATGGGAAACACTTATTTCTACACTCTCCTTTAGACTGCTAAGAAAGTAAACCCAAGATTCTCCTATCACAACTATCTGTCCTGTATTTCTCACCCGCAACACTACACAGTCTGCAAGGACCATTTCAGCACAGGCACAGCAGACTGACACACAGCGGCAACTTGGCAGTGTCGGTTCAGAAGAGCACAGAATTCTTGCACCTTGCTTATGCCACTCTCTGGGGGTGGGCGGTTGTGCTTTCTGACCACCACAGTGGGCAGCAAAAGTCTAAGACATAAAGATTGGGTCTTAAGTAACTGCTAATCCTGATGGCTCTCAGATCCAAGTACTCAGCCAACTCAGGGCCAAGACACAGATTTTTGATACTAAGCTTCCCCAAGCCCTCAGAAGACTTCAAATATTTTTCTGAACCTGGACCAGCTATCAAAAGAGAAAAGGACCAAATGTAAAATTTAAGTTTTGGTTTTGTTACCAAAAAACTGACGCAATAAACTTTGGTTATAATGATGACTGATTATCATACATTTTTTCCTAAAAACTTCAAAGGTGTTTGGCACAACAGACTTTAAAACTATCCAATGTATACGCAAGCTCTTTAATACTTTGAGCTACTTTTAAAATCAAACAGATATATCTAAAGCACATAGCAAATATGGTAACCAAACCTAAATACGTTACCATCATTCTTCAATCGGTATTTATAGGAAGGACAGAATACAGCCCGCATTTTTTGGATCAGTACCAGCTCAGTAAAGCAAAGTTACACTCTTTTAAACTTTTTATTTTCATTGCAATTTATGAGCAGCACTTTCAGAGAGTCAGTTAAATGAAAAGAGTATGGTGATACAGGTCATCTACTCCAGGTCATGAGGCTGCACCAAGCTGCAGCCTGCTTGATGCCTAAATCGGTCTCCCTTTTCCTGATACAGTTCAAGAGCAGCTCGTGACAGCAGATTTCAAACTCTTTCAAACTCAACTGTCAGGTGGCTTTTGCTTCTGCCTGGTATGAGCTTCTAGAAATAAAGTAACTGCTCCTGAGATCAGCAACATGCAAGGACTAGTTTGTCACAGCCTCACACCTACAGCATTCGTGAAAGACTTGCTGGACCCTCCCAGTAACAGAGTCCATTTTATCCTCAAGTTATTTTCCCAGATTGACTCTCACTCACTCTCTTTTTTATGTTACCACTGGACAGCTAATTAAAAAACTCCATCCTTGCGGGCGTACTCTACTCATCTCCGTCTTTTGCCCCTGCAGAAACACAATTTTTTTTCTATTAAAGAATGTAAGGCAGAACACAGGCTAAAACAAGAGACACTGAGAGCCCACACAATTCTGCTAACGTGCCCTTGGTGAAATATTCTCTGCTGCAGAAGGCTTATCTTGAAGAGTTTAGATGATCGCAGAGAATAAGTGTTACGAGCAAAAGCAGGAGTGAGATACAAGAGCACCACTGTTATGCTGTTAGAACACTTAAAAAATGGATGATGGAAATCATCTGAACAGAGTCAGTCATTGACAGAAAACCTTGAACAAAATTCACTAGACAAAACATGCTACAAGCCTTGTTCAGGGAAAGGCCACCGTGAATTGGAATGTCTGGAAGGAACGATGTGATTCACCACTCATTAAATGAGAGAAAAGTTAAGATAACCTCTTCACGAACACTGGGAGTGATTTCAGAATTAATTTCAACTATCCTAATCATGCAATGGGCCTTGAAGTGGGCATAAAGAGCGTACTTAACTTTTCTGTATTTTATACCACGTGAAAAGCCTTAATGTAAAAGACTGAGATCCATTATGCTTATTTTTAGAAGGTGAACTCAAAGATTACGACATCAAAGCATCCTTCGAGAGGTGCACAAGCCTTTGCAGAGAAATGTTTTCATCGTCTTTGTACCACCCAAGCGCAGTGCAGTAACAAAACTTTCTAAATGAGATCATCTCCTTCAATTTTTAATTAAAGTCATGCAAAATTAAAAATCTTTTGCAAACAGCTGTTTTATTGATGTGGACACCCACGTGTTCCATCTATTCACGCCAAATTAACTTCCAAGAGCCCGAGTGTCAAATTTCAGTAGTTAGCACTGTACACCCCAAATTGTCCTGTCTAGTTCAATGGGCTGACAGAGTATTGTCGTAAATAAACGATCACTCTATTCAAAGTAAAACTGTTCAAGACAGTAATATTATATACAAATAAAAGCTGAAGTATCACAAACATTTTGATAAACTAAATAAAAAAATAGAGAAGCAGATACCTTTCAAGTTCATCTTGATCTAATTTAGCAAGTATGAAAAATTAAATAAGTTAATTTATTTTCCTTAGAAAATAAAACAGTTTTGATTTTGGGCAGAAATTCACCTTCTCTAAAGTAATAATTTTGCCATGAGAACTATCTAGATACTATTAAAAATCAAAATTAGACCAGCTTCTATGCCAGTCTTACACTGTCAAAAACTTTATTTTTTCGTTTACTGCTCATTATCGTGGATTGAGCTAAAAGACAGCAATGGCTCACCCATTGGTTTTGCAAAATGCCAGTTTCAGTGTATGTGCTTCTGGAATAATATTTGTAAAAGATTTTAATACTGAAAAGAGCAATTCTGAATGCACCAGCACTTGCTAAGTTCCTCCCTGAAGAAATTATAAATCAGCCTTTTTTTTTTTTCCCCCATAGGAAGGCACAGAATTTTTTATAAGAAATGCTCATCATTCCTCAGGCACGAGATTTGGAACAGTCTATCCTTTCAACCTCCTGTAGAATGGGAACTAGACCACTTTGGGAAGAGAAATAGGATATGCAGGTTTTTCAAGACCTCATTAATTCTGGCTTTAATGGAAGACATACAGGTGTGCCATACTGACGGTATGCTAATCTCATTCTTCACAGGTTCCATCAGTCATTCCAGCAGCCAGGAAGGATTCACTTCATCCCACGTTCCTCAAGAACATCTTGATGCATAAACTGGTTTAGGGATGGGGAAAGGAGATGAGGAAATTCACCTCTCAGTCTTTGAAGATTGCAGACCGATACAACGCAGTACACTAGTGCTACTATTTATTTTAAAACCTCACAGGAGCCTTTCTGGCACAGTTAAGATTAACCTCACTGTGAGACTTGGGACCAGGAAGGTATTTTCCTTCAAGCTAGACTGGCAAATTGTGTTTCCTCTTTCCTTACTAACTCTCCTGGGGCAAATGTCACTTTCCTGGATCATCCCTAAATTTTACCAAACAAGTTCTCTGCTTCTGCAGAAACAGAGAATGTTGTCAATGCCAACACTAAGAGGCTTTCCATAATGTACAGGGACATGTGGAGAAATAACTGATGGAGACTTCCGGACTCACCACCAGTGGATGATTAGCCAACTGATAAAATAATGATTTTTCCTGAGACCAATGAAGATGATACTAACTTGACTATACTTTTTTGTTATCCCTTAGGAGATAATTGGCAAGCTTAAAAATAAAAAAGGCAATCATCTTTTTTTTTGGTTGTTGGTAATACCAGGTAATACGACAGATAAATTGAGTATATGAAGGCAACGAGCATGGTGAGACCACTAGACACTAGGATAGAGACTGCGCAACCTCTCTGAGCAACTTGTTCCAGTGCTGGACTGTCGTCATGGTGTAAAAGTATTTCCTTACATCCACTAACATTGCAACTACTGGGAACGAAGTTTAATTTAAGATTTCTTAAGTTACTGTCTCACACGCAGCCACTTCCCTTTAAACTTCTTGCAGGCAGACAAAATCTCGATCCCCCAAAGACTTATACGTTTATGTAACACTTGTGAGCAATTCTGCAAAATTCTTTGCGTTTGCTCGTAAATAAGTGCAAGTGTCTGAAAGACATGGGTGTAAGACAATTCAGTGATGATGTTCACTTCCATAACTGCAGAGTAGCCAAACAACGTCCGTGCAAGTCCTCTAATGAGACCCTGAAGGTCAACTGTTCTGTTTATCAACAATGACTTTCACCGCAATCACAAGTTTCACGTTCCCCGGAATTCAGGAAATTAAATTTCTCTCGCGTATAGGAAAGGAAAACTTGAGCTAGTGTTCTTGTCTTTCTCAAGGCTGGAGAAAACATCTTCAGGGAACTGGACAGCTCAGAGTCTTGCAGTGGACCATGGACCCTTCCACACAATGTCAAATGTGACTTAACCTCATTCCTGTAAGAAAGCTTTCAGTCAGAAGTTACGTGCATGCAGGAAAGAGGACATGACTCGTTGCAACCTTATTTTGAGCATTGCTTAAAAAGTTATTCTTCTTCAGTTACTTCACGGGCTACAAGGCATGGGTCACAAAGAACCTTCCACTTGTTTAAAAGACAAAGTATTTCTTCAACTAGATGAGTGCGCCCAGCGTAGTCCCAGCCCAAGCCGTGACAATGAAGGACCAAGTCTCAGGATGAGCACGGCTCATGGTACTCACACAATGGTTGCAGCCCGAGTACCGAGAACTGGATGAAACTGCCATCTTGACTCACTATGGTTTGCCATGAACAACTGAAGTAGATTTAAAAAGAGCAGCAAGAACGTTGTGTTTCAAACAAGGAGACAGATGGTGACGACGGATCCTGGTCAGCTGTAATTTATTACTCAAGCGATGCCAAGACACTTACAGAAACGATGCCTGGACACCGTCCTTAAGGAGAACTCAGAGGAAACTAAGGAAACCTTGAGGGGCAGCGGGGCCCAAGGGCCAGCGGGGCCAGCAGCGAGCGGGCAGCTGCG
>VZSC01008538.1:17765-29508 GCA_013398225.1 Steatornis caripensis | reverse complement strand
GGTCAGGGTGAGTGGGGCCCCCAGAGCGCCCGAGGCCGGGGGGGTCCGGGGAGCGGCCAGGCACGGGCACCCCGAGGCGGGCTCGGGGCAGGAGGCGCGAGGCTCGTCCCGGGATGTGTGAGGCTGTGGCGGGCGTCGACTGGCCCCATGGTGGCCACAGGGCCTGTCACCTCGTGGCATGGCCGCCAGGCCCGGTCTGTGGCGGTGACCTGCAGCGGTGCCCCGCTGTGGCACGGTGGGCCGGCTGTGCCCCGCCGCACCTCGTGCTACGCCAGGCCATGACCGTCTGGCGTGTGAGGCCGCGACAGGGCGCTCCCGCCTCAACGCCACCAGGCCACAGCACCTGCCTGACGGCATGCCGCCATGGCGCAATGCTCGCACCGCACCGCCCAGCATCCCGCTCGCCCCCGGGATGCCCCGCCTCGTACCCAGCACCAGTGGTGAGGTTGCCCCGGGGATGGATCCACTGGTGCGGGGTAGACAACGATTGTTGCGACTTCCCTTCAGGAATGCTCCAGAAGTTGACACGTTGGACTCGCGGCCTTCCTGTTGGAGAGGGTATGTATTTGTTTATTCAACAGGATGCTCGACACAGTACAAACCATAATTTAACAAAGTAATTGCGTTCCAAACACAACTCAGTGAGAGGTTTTCACGTACCTTTCAGCCCAAGTCTGTTCACTTTTAATTTTGTACTGCCGTGGAGTCTAGAAGCGCTTCCTTCCTGTGCTGAATCTACTGCACGGTGGTTTTGAAGACAGCATGGAGTATTTGCAGGGCATTCAGTTTGTTCCTTTCATTGGAACTAGCCTGAGAATATAGACCACTCTGGTTTTTGTTTGTTGTGCCTATGCTGTATCACCCATGAATGAAGCATTATGCAATTTTTTAGTTAATTTAACATTTGTTGGTACAACTGTGAAACAGCCATGTTTTTAATGTTGGAATGGATGGTTTATATTTGACCGCATCTGTCCTCATCTGGTGTTGATCAAAAGTTCATATACGGATTGTTTCTACAGACTCTGAGGACTTAATCCCGTGAAGATTTGCATACCTGTTTAACCTGAAATACCCGAGAGGTCACATTTCAGTTGCAAAAATCAGTGTTACCTTTCAAGGTTAAAACCTAAATATTTAAAGCTTTGCAAAGTTGCCCGTCATTGTCATGCTTTCCAATAATTAAGACACTCAAAACGTTAGCAAGACATAGGCCTATTAAGAAAAATCTTGAATCTATGCGTAAGATCCAGATTGTTGCCTTTTTTATTGTGAACAATGTCAAACGTTACCAGCACCCGCAAGAGGTGGATAAGAACAATGTGTTCCCTTCTCCTTACTACTTAAATAATCTAACTGCTAATTAAAACTTCGTCTAAAAGAGAAATCTCCGCTTCCTAGCTTTATGTGATTTGCACAGTTAAAGAGTGGTATTAAGCAGCAGCTGCAATTCAATGGTGAACGAAGTGATCCTTATATAAACACTGTCCTTCATCTGGCCCGAAATGCTGGATACATAATACTGGGATTCATTTAGGAAAGCCATTTAGAAATGACTGCATTCCAATGACAGTTAAATAATTAATGCCATAATTTAGTAAGTTACAAGTAATGCATTGCACTTATACATCAATCCTCATCCTCAAGTATAAAATGATTCTAGTCGATGAGTTACTTTATGAAATTTCTTTAAAAATTTGGGATTTTTTTGTGGCAAAAGATGTTATACGTAAACTGTGAACTTGATGTGAAATTTATTAATTTTTCAAAAAGTACTTTTATCCTCACATAGCTACAGATTAAAAGAATAAATATCTTAATCTTTTCAATGGGCACAAAATATAGTAACAATAAAAAATGTAAATATGACTTAATATTTATATCAGTATTGTTTTTTGAATAGCTAGAAATTCTAATGTAGTCTAAATATAGGGCTGCCACACATCAAGGTTCCCTCAGACACGTCCACTCGTGCCCTGAGCAGACGGCAGGACATGTGGATGTTGTGCATAAAAGGCCGCTGTGCAGGCACAGATTTCCCAAAAGCATGTGTGCAACAGCACAGATGTGCTGTACATGTGCGGATCATCTGAGCGCTGAAAATGCACACATTTCTGAATGGGATTTTCTGGGAAGGAGAAAATACCAAGAGAGAGAAAAAAGAGGCAATAGCCCTCTTAGAATATAAATATTTATGAATTACCGAAACGATTAGTGACAATGTTGAGAAATCCAAGTATTCAGAAGTCAAGAGGAAGACCTTGAAAGATGAGGTCGGTTTATGAGTTAAGATCTTAAGGACAACAGCCTTGCTTTTTCTTTTTGACCTCTGGTTTCTGAGGCATTATAGTGCCCTGCCTTCACATTTTTAGACTTAAGTTTAGAAAGCGTGTGTGTGTAGGGGGAGTGTTTGTTTGGTTGGTTTAATTAAACCTATATTTTCATGTAATCACAACTGCAAATGCTCAGGCATTTAGAATAACCTCAAATGCCGTGAGAGTTCCAGTAGCGTCACAAGACTTGACGAAACTGTTACAACTTCTTGGGGCTACATTGTAGATTTCCATAGTATTTTATAAAATGAAAATTTTATGTAACTTGTTCCAGCATGCTAATGGGATCAAACGTCTTTATTTCATTGCGTGGTTCTCGTAAGTAAATTAGGGAGTTGCTGGAAATATTTGAACTTTCAACATGCAACTGAAAATGCTTTCAGACCGCCAAGCAAAGCATGTTGTTCGAAATACATCCCATCATTAAAATAGCTCATAGTACAACCATATGCTTTTGAAATCTCTGCCTGATGGAAGGTTTGCTTAAGCTGATACTATGGGCAGATAAGAGAGCGACAGTAAGCATGGAGCGTTTAAAACTAGATCAGCCCTGTTGTGTTCCGTAGACATCTCTCAGCCGGCTCTCTGAATAGGGCATCCAAACTAGTGCAGGATGTATTCCAGCTTGTTCAGACCTGACTTACTTTTGACTCTAAATGAACTGCGTATGTACTAATGTGGCTAAAAAAGACACTGTATAATACGTAGATAATGTGGTGATGACTAGTGCGGAACAGACCTAGATAAATGCCTGGGTAAGGCAGGGAAAAGATAAGATTGTTCCACAGTATTGTTTTTGAATTGCTTTTTAATTTACCCCTGGAGTGCCCATATTCTAATCTGCTACACAATTCTGCGTGAGACTGATTCGTCTTTAAAACACTGACATTTAAAAAAGAAACCATGAAACTCCTTTCACATGCAGGCTGCAGTTCAATGAACTGGATGAATGATCTTTCCACATACCCACGGGCATGCACGGCTGAATATAGATCACCCAGAAAACCTGCCAGCTGTACACACTGAGATCGAGGCGCTCTGTCCTCCGTTCCAGCTCAGGTTCTCTTCAGAGAATTGGAGTTGCAGGTGCTTACAGTACTGCTCTGTGTTTTGGGCCAAACGCAATAACTGTGAGTAATCTTGCTTACTTTCCAGTGAGCAAAGTGAGCATCCAAATAGAACAGGCTTTGTAAGGAAACATGGCTGCTGCGTGTGTGGTACCCACATCCAGGGCCCAAGGAGAGACTCAGACAATGTAGGATGTATTGTAAAAAATATGGGACTTTGGAGTTAGCAAAGCGTTCTCTCTCCTAACTGCTGAGATACTGCATTAGGAAAGGTTGAACCAGCGTAGACGAGACCAGTGTAGCTATACTGGCAAGTCACCCCTGCACAAACATGCTTTGTGCTGACAGCGTGCTATTGCCAATGGAGTTTCCTGAGCAAAATCCAGAGATTCTTTCAGGTTGTCCTCAATCCCTCTGCAAATTCCACTTTTTGCCGGGATGGCGTTTGGCCTTCACACCATGACACAAGGACAAGCATCTGGTCCAGACAACAGGCACGAGACTTGTAAAGAGCAGCGTGCCAGTTCACTTGGTGTTTGACACCAGCAGAGCACACCCTACTGGTGCCTTGAACCTAGAGGCACCTCCCCAGAGGAGCAGTAGTGACAGCTCTGGGGGGGATGAGCAGCCGGCAGCCTTTTCTGTCCCAGACATGGGCAGAACTGCTGAAACCTCTCAGTTTTAGGTGGCCCCATTCTGCAGATGCTTCCACAGCAGGTCTATAATGACATAAGCAAAACCAGTGAGTATTTTGGTGGAAAAAAGAATTGCTAGTGGAGTCTCCTCTTGGGGCCTGAGCAGACTGGAGGAACAGGCAGTCCCAGGGCCAGCAGCGAGGTGGGTTTGTCTCCCAGCTCTGGAGCTGCTCTGGCTTTGTCCCCCCAGCACATGGGACTGGCTCGGCAGGCTGGATTTGCATTTCCCTGGCACTGGTGATGTCAGGGGCCTGCCTCTGCAAGGTCCCTGGGGCTGCGAGGACAAAGGGGAGCAGGAGGCTTGGAAACAACAAAGATCAGGGAAAGAGAGAAGCCAAGTTTTAAAAAGCCACACATTCAGCGTGCTTAGTCATAGAGACACAAACGCAGAAGGGCTGGCAGAGGCCTATTTTCATCCTGAAACTCCCCCTCACGTCCCAGACTTGCTGGGTTGTGTTTGCTGTTGAGATAACATCCCCTTCCCCCACCGCCCACAGATTACTGAAGGAGCAGCCGTTGCAAAAGGAAAAAAAAAAAGGAAAAAAAAAAAAAAAGCAGTTGCCTTGCTCTGCCTGCAGGAGAAATGTCAGGAAGTGTCTGATGGTGGGTGGGATGAAAGGAGGAAGCTGAACTCTAAAGAGAATATTCTAGCTTTGCTGGCGCAAACAAATGCCCCTCTGTATTTTGCTTGATAAGAACATCCAGGAGCAGGTCTTTCTGCATGCACGCAGGACGAGAGTGGAACAGTCACTTACACATCTCTGAGGGATTTGATTTGTACATGCTGCGATCGCCGAAGCACTCCATGAACTGGAGGGTGAAAAAATGTAAACAGCTAGGAAGAAATACAAGCGACATCAGTAATTAATAGTGTCTTTTTGTAATGAGAATGATCCAGTGTTAATTATGAAGTTAATTTCTATTTGGACGGATTTGTGGGTTTACATGAAATTTGGACCAGGGTTTAAGTTCAGTGCAATCATGCTTTTATTCTAATTACAATAATTAAAAATCTATTCTGCATCTTCTTTTAAAGTCTAAATAACACAGGCTTTTGTTTCCAAACATGCCAGGCATCAGTTTTTGCTCACCAAATATGGCAGTTCTCAGATCCCCACAGCAAATCTGGTTATAAATACAAAGGAAATTGTTTTCATTCATTGTCACTGTGCAACCCTGTGGAAATGCGAAAATAAGCCCGGATTGTAGATAATGATAAGTACACTGGATTTCTAAAATCACAGAGTCAACAGTGATGATGGAACTTAATTGCATACTTCATGAAATATTTAAACAGGTGCAAATGTGGTACCTCGACTTTCACACCTCATTCTGTATTATAAACAACTGATGCTACTCTGCGTCAGTGACTCTCAATCTTTTTTACTCTGTAGGTCTTACAAATTGTCAGTATGCCATCCACAAGCCACCATTTCTTGCAGTGCTTACGAAGCTTATTTTTTGTACTGGGTGATCTATAATGAAAAAGTCTATGGCAGAAGCAGAGAGCTCAGAGAGGTAAGAGAACTGAGTTTCTTATTTGACCATCAGCTGGATACGTCCTCGAGACATTGATGCATCTAGTGCGTGGCAGATTGCGGGTGGAGATTAGCATAGAAAGCAAGCTGAAAACTTATCTTTGTTGCAGCAGGTATTCTTACACAGTCATTAACTGTTTTCCAGCTATATTCGTGCTCTGCTTGTGCTACCGGTATAGATTTATTGGCAAGTTTTTCTAACGGAGATCCAGTTTATAGTAACAGAAGTTTTGTACCAGGTTCATAACAGGTTCTTCTGTCAAGGCATAAGCAGGGAAATATGAATTTTCTCTTTGCTTTTGTGTCTTTGCTTTTATTTTTTCATCTGCTCTTCCCTTCTTGTTGAACATCTAAACTCCCACCCCATGTAAACTTCCTTCCTGCGACTTAGCCCTGTGCTGCTTTGATCAGCAGTGGAAGAGTCAGTGTTGGCAACAAGCTGTCACCTCCGAGCTCCCAGAGTAAGATAGGGTGAGGTTAGCAAGACCTCAGTGAGATGTTGTTTCAGGCTGCTCGCAGGCTCTGCTAGGCATTGATATGATGATGTTTAGAGAGTATTATTTGCCATAATAAGATGCCAAAGCTAATTAAAAAAAATAGGGTTTTTTTGCAAAATCTGAGTGTGCCCAAGGTCACAAATTTTGCCTGGGATAGGTGTCAGGTTGTCAGACTTACACTCCTCTGGGAAGTCTACTGAACTGCCTGATGCTACAGCAGTACTAATTTTATCTTTGTCTTCTGAGAGTTACTGAAAAATGACATGAACAATCTATGGAGGAGTTTGGCCATTTCTGTTGTTTGGAGACCTCTTCTTGAGTCTTTATTGTAAGTTACGAAGGAGCGTCTGTGTACAAACTCTGGTTGCTGCTTCTTGACATCATCCTGAATTTTGTGCTGTGACTACATCACTTTTTCCAAATACAGAATAAAACTGTTTATTTGAATACTTCTACCATTTTCATGTTATGAAAAAAAGGTTTTCTAATTTTCTTATGGTTATCGCCTGTATGTTCCCAGTGTTCCCTCTTCTGTGTGAGTTTATGTTTTGGAAATAACAGTGGATTAAAAATTACACAGAGAAGACGTTGCCAGTCTTGAAATTTTTAAGAAAGTCATGCCAGTCTGATGAAATACAGCATTGTGAGTCTGCTCACTTTTTCTGCCCCACTTACATTCTTTGTGTAGCCAAACATTAACCAGAATTGCAGTTCAGAACTGCTGGTATTTTTGCAGAGCTGATGTATCTGTTTGCTGTTGAGCATGTGTCTTGTCTGTAAGAATGACGATCGGGATTCTTTTTAACAGCTCCCTCCCATTCTTGTCACATATTTGTTGTCAGTGACAAAATTTTAAATTCTCTTAATAGAAGAAATGGAAGCTGTTAAGTGTAGGGCAGCAGGATAAGTTTTAGTTATGCATCTCTTGTTTCTCTCCACAGCTTATGGAAATGTATAGATTGATGGCTTTGTCATACAACTGCGCTGAGTGCTTCTGCAAGCCAGCAAGCATCCTTAACTCCAGTTGACTTCATTGGAAACGGAGGGCTCTTGGAGGCTCTTGGAAGACAGGCTTGGCATGCTCAAGTGTGCCTGCAGCAGACATGCAGAGTGTGCACGAGCGTCACTCTGCCCGCCGGCAGAACACAGCTACCGCTGGGAGAGGAGAAAGCAGTCAGCCAGGGGAGGGAAAGACCAGTTGTTCCAGTGCGCAAGACACCAGATTCCTCTTCTTGCCTTTCTGTGGAATGCGTGATCTTGGACAAGGCACACGACTTCCTGGTCTCTGAGCTCTCTATTTTTGAGGCAGGGTATGCAGTTAAACACGTTGAAGTAATGAGATGGTTAGATACAATGGCAGTGGGAACTGCATGAGTATGAATGATAAGTAGTTGAACTTCTCGGGTTATAATAGCAGTGTATAACACTTCTCAGGTTATAACAGCGATGTATAACATTTCCTTCTTGGGTTCAATGATTCCACCGGTTCTTTTTTGTGCTTGTCTTACCCATCCAGTCTCACCAACCAAGCCCTGCCTCACAATCACTAGAAGACAAAACTGTGTCAGAATAAACACTGAGGAGTAAAGCAATGTTCTTGCATCTGCTAAGCAGTGCAAAGTAACTGTCAACAGGCTAGATATTCCCCCTGTGACCTTCCTTGCCCATCATGGGAAGGGCAGGGAGAAGAGAGAAAGGGAAAGGGAAGAGAGAGGACATGACGGGGAAAGGGACAAGAGGGGACATGGCAGGGAAAGTTTCCTGTTGTACTTCCTCACTGGTCTGCCGAATGTTTCTTTCAAAGACCTTGTTTCTCTCTTATGTGACTTTGATGCTAGTTTGGGTTTTGGCAGAGGACTCAAAACTACTGCTAGCTGACACATTTCAGTAACGTAATTTAGTTCAGAGAAATCAGAAATTGAAAATCTTGTACTTTAACCCTTTCAGGTTGAGAGAACTCAGTCTGCAGCAGAACTGTGAACTTGTGGTGTCAGCAGTGTCCAGACAGCAGACTGCCCTGCACACCCAGTATTACGTTTTTTGTAGACTCTTGAGCCTGATTTGGATCTCTTTTATTCCGCTAGGAATCAAGATTATATCCCCTGAAATCAATGACGTTACTGTGCAAAGACAATCGACCCCTCCTTCCCTTCTTTCAGTCTCTGCGTTTGCTTGGCTGTCGCTGAAATCTCTTACCTGGCCCTGCATTACTTTCACTCATCTGGGTTAAAAAATGGCCTACGGGCATATTTGTCATGGTATACAGGAAAAACGTCTTGGAGAGCAGATGTAATCAGGGCTTGAGCAGAGAGTGGAAACAGTGCAGGAGGGAGGGAGAGGAGAACTCTCATCATCAAGTGCCACGGGAAAGTTGCTGAGAGCTCTGCTGTGCGGCTGAACAGCCCTTAGAGTGGCTATTGGCCACTCCTTTCATCCTGCCTCTCAGCTTTGGTACCAGATGTTGCTGTAGGCATTTTAACTTCCTCCTTTATTCTACAAAGGGTGACGCTGTTATTCATGAACCTGTGTTGAGCCCTAGAATAATGAAACCGTTCTCCAGAACTCCCTGCTGTTCCACGCAGGTTCATCCGTATGCACCGCAGGCTTGACTGGCAGAGTCTGCAGCAGGGTAAGGACGCTGGCCTGCACCTTCTGTGTGCCTTGCTGCTCCAATCTCCCAGTCCACTCCTTTTGCTTCCTGATTTTTAAAATTCTCTAAGCATTCTGTGAAATGCTTGGATTTGTGCAAACAGCCATTAAACTCTTTCCTTCTAGGTCAAAAATGCCCAGGGAACGCAGACACAGCATCTCCTCACAACATTTAATTGCTTCCTTAGTGGTGGTACACGTTAACTGTGATTCATGCAATTTTATTGTTTGTACATGGGACACTTACAGAACCTTACGGGGTAATTATTCTTAGTTAGCTGGTTGGACACATGCAGCTCTTTCCTCCTGCAATCTGCAATTAATAATATAGAGATAATGCAGATTTCTTCTTGTCAGTTTTTTGTTTATGTTTCTAGGAGGAGGAAACGGTTTAAGGAAAAATCATCTAAATCAACCACCTGCTGAGATCCACGCCTTTCTTACCTGAGGATTACCCTGCGCTTGATGGCGGCTGAGACATTCATAACTTCAGACACCTCAGTGTCAGCCTGATTCCCTCTTTCAAATATTCCTCCAAGGCCCGCTGCAGGGCTTTTTCGCTCTTCAGGCATGGACCACTTCTTACCGTGGCTGAATTCTCTTCTGTAGATCAGTTGTACAGTAGTACAACTTTTAAGTAGCTATTTGTATTTTGGGGCAGGGAAGGGTCTTGAATTCTCCCTACTTTTTTGCTTCTCCCAACAGCCCCCATTAAACTAAACTAACTCTCTGTATGCACTAACCATCCCAATAACCACATCGATACGACGTATGGAGAAGGACTACAGAGCCGCTTCAGATGTTATCACAGTTGTGGTGAGGAGTTCTCATTCTCAGCCACAACGTTTATTTACAGTGGGACATGCTGGGGAGAACATCTCCAGCTTTCTTCCTCGGTGTTTGTTTTTGTATGAAACCAGCAAGCTCCTAGTGTGAATATTTACAAGACAGGTGATTGTTACCAGAGGTCATTTTTATTTCAAGTCCTCATAGTGACATCAATGTTTCTTTGCTTTCAAGCCCAGCAAAAATACTTGTGTTGCAGTAACAAAACGTGTCAACATATCCTGGCCTCTGCTGGGCAACGTGGAAACACAAAGCTACTTTGTGGACTTCTGATAAGTTGTACATATTTATGCAGGACCAAGAGCAGAATGACACTCTTTATTTCGTTCAAAGGATGCTAAAAATTAATAGCTCCCTAACATACAGTTCACTTGTACTTAGGACACGACGACGGCAACAACAGCCCTTTTACACTCAGTATTTTTTGTTCCTTCCTGACCAGACTTAATGAGGTGTGACGGCGAGGCAACGCCAGTTGTTTGTGTGCAGTAAGAGCCAGTCCCAAATTTCTACTCCCCAGGCTTTAACCTCTGAGACACCTCGCGGTGGAAACATTTACTGCTCGCAGAGAGGGGCTGACATCTCAGAGAGAATCCATTTTAAAACAACTGGGGCTTCCCTTCTGCTGCGCTTGGAAGTGGTCAAAGTCATACAGGCAGTACAACACTGATTGGGGAAGAGATTGATCTATAGAAGATTTTTATTTTAAAAATCTGAAGCCGCAGGGAAAATCATTTTGTTAAGAATGAAGCCCACCTTTGCCCGTGGCTTCTCCAATGTTTATGAGGTCGATTCATAACATTTTACCACAACAATGCAGCTGTTAAAGTTTTCGTGTGAAATAAAGCAAACACGTGGCTTTCACTTGGGTTTCACATGGGTTTGGTTCTTCAGACCCGAAACTGAATGCGAAACAGCAAACGGAAGCTTGGGAGCGCGATGGCTTGGAACCCTCGCGAAGGGGAAGCGTACGAACGCCAGGTTGTTCTAACGTTAGTGTGTCTCCAGGTCAACCACTGACAGTACGTAGACGGCAAGTACTTTTGGCCAGCTTTTTGTATTAGAATGCAAAATATTGTGGCCGTAACCGCTGTGACTTTTTACAGCGGCTTCATTTTTCTACCAAGAGTACGTTGTTACACATTTTGGGGAACGGATGTCCACTTTCTTCCCAGCAAAGGAGCCAAGAGCGCAGAGCCGTATCCTGCGTCGGCAGAGCTTGTGCCTCGCCATAGCTGCTCCCTGTTCGGCTTTGGAGCTTCGCATCCGGCTTTCAAACCCAACGGGCTGGAAGTCACCTCCCACGTTGGAACTGGGTTTCCACGACCACCCGGGGTGAATAAACGGGCATTTTTTTATATCAAATTTGCTTTCAAAGTAGAAGCGAAGGCTGCTGGTCGTTCTAAAAGCAGCCAAAATAAAATTTTCAATATTTATTTGAAAAGTTTCCAGCCCAATCTGCGCTCTCGGCCGGGGGCGCCCCAAGACCCCACTCCTCCCCAGGGGCTCGCGGCCTGCGCAACGCGTGGCGGTCGGGGCCCAGCGGGCTCCCGCCCGACTGACTCCCCAGGCAGCCAATCACAATCCGGGTCTCTTCCGTGACTTCTCCTCCCGCCGATCAAACTGCCCAATCAGCACACAGGAGGTTAACGGCTCGCTCCGTGCTGACGTCGGTGGTCAAACGAGCCAACCGGCGGAGGGCAGGTTCTTTACCAATGAGATCAACGAGTTAGCGGAATCGGGACATGCCACTGGTGACTGCATCTATCGGTCATCGCTGCCGCGGCCGGCGGTTGGCCAGCGGAGGGGGGGGGAGGAGGTGGTTTCCGGGGGCGGGGAAACTATATTAGGGGCGGACAAAGGCGGCGGCGAGGCCGTGCCGTTCGCCGCCATTTTGAGCAGCGGGCTCTGAGGAGAAGCCGGAGCGGCTCCCTTCTCCTCGCCTCGTCTCTCCTCCTCCCTCCACCACCACCATGTCGCGGGATCGGTTCCGTAGTCGTGGCGGCGGTGGAGGCGGCTTCCACCGGCGCGGCGGTGGCGGTGGCCGCGGCGGCCCCAACCACGATTTCCGCTCTCCGCCGCCCGGCATGGGCATGGGCCAGAACCGCGGCCCCATGG
>VZSC01008538.1:0-17497 GCA_013398225.1 Steatornis caripensis | reverse complement strand
GCGGCGAGAAGCTCTCGGACGAGGTGAGTCACGGCCCCATCCCCCTCCCGGAGCCACAAGATGGCGGCGGCTGCGGCCCGGCCCGCGGCTCCGCGCGCTCCCGCCGCCATCTTGAGGGGAGGAGCGCGGCGGCGGGGGGCCCGGGCGGTGGCGGGGGCGCCTGAGCAGTGTGTGCGCGTTCCCTCGGGGCCGGAGCAGCTCCCGGCTGCGGCCTGAGGGCTCCGTGGCGGCGGCGGTGTGCACTGGCGTGCGGTGCCCCGGAGGTGCGGGGCTGCGCACGGTGATGGCGCGAACCGGTCTGCTTCTTTGTAGGGATTTAAGGCAAACCTCTCTCTTCTGAGGCGGCCCGGGGAGAAGACCTATACTCAGCGTTGCCGCTTGTTTGTTGGGAACTTGCCTGCTGATATAACAGACGAAGACTTTAAAAGACTGTTTGCCAAATACGGGGAGCCAGGAGAGGTTTTTATCAACAAGGGGAAAGGCTTTGGATTCATTAAATTGGTAGGCTTTCTTACTTGTTCGTTCACCCGTCTAATTCTCACAAAATAGTAATTTACAACTCGGTTTTCTAAAACTGGGTCTTAAACTTTCCTCAGGAATCTAGAGCGCTTGCAGAAATTGCCAAGGCAGAACTGGATGATACCCCCATGAGGGGTCGACAGCTTCGTGTTCGGTTTGCCACACACGCTGCTGCGCTTTCAGTGCGTAATCTTTCACCCTATGTGTCCAACGAGTTACTGGAGGAAGCTTTTTCCCAGTTTGGTCCCGTGGAAAGAGCTGTTGTGATTGTAGATGATCGAGGTAGATCGACAGGAAAAGGCATTGTTGAATTTGCATCAAAGCCAGCTGCCAGAAAAGCATTTGAACGGTGTACTGAAGGAGTGTTTTTGTTGACAACGTAAGTATTTTGCGGCTCAGGATTTTTGGTTTTAAGCTGAGTAAGTTTGTCAGCTTCTGGTTTTTCAGAATGAAGATTCTTATGAAAAAGTACAATGAGTATTTTTTTTGTTCAGCACTCCTAGGCCAGTTATTGTGGAACCGTTGGAACAACTGGATGACGAAGATGGTCTTCCAGAAAAGCTTGCTCAGAAGAATCCGATGTATCAAAAGTAGGCATTATCTTTTGGTATAAAGTGTATGTAGATGATGTGCATAGTATTGTTCCAGACTCTGGAGGAAATGGAGTAGTTTTTTAGAAACAGACTTTGAATTTTGAGTAGTACCTTAAGTTCTTGGGGTTTTTGGTGGTAGTCTGGTTTTAGGTAATGTAATACACTGGTTTGTGTAGTATGTTGACTAAGCATTGCGCAAGCGGTGTTCTCCCTTGTGTCACAAAGAAACAGTGCCACCTAAATAGCAGTGCAGCAGCAGGTGGTTTTTGGTATACGTAGAAAATGCTGAAAATCAGACTTCAACTGTTTGCACATCCTGTTGTTGAGAACTGTCATCTCACTTAAGGCGTATTTGATGTTGATCTCATAAGGAATTTACAAACTGATGTTTAGGTGTGAAATGAGAAGGCAAATTAAGTAAAACTTTTAAGTCGTTCCATGATTAGTAAAACCTAGTTGCGTATGGATTTGCTGTATGAAACTGACTGCTGGGCGTAAAAGAGTAATAACAGTCTGTAGGAGTGTTTCCCTAAGTAGCAGTTTTAGGTTAGGATGTGTATATTAAACTTGCTTGTTGTAGAAATGTTGTTTTCCCAGATTGCCAAAGGGAGTGCAGGGGGGAGATCCAGTCAGTCTGGTTTGTATGAGAAAGTGTTTGAAATTATGCTGTGATCAAAAACTATAAACAATTTAGAGGCAGTGTCTTTGAAAACAGTGTAGGTTAGTGTAGTGTTCCTAAAATGTTGAAATACTTTACATTGCTAATGTATGGAAAGCTTTTGAACCTTCCTAGTTTTGTCCCATTAATTACGGAATTTTAGATTCCACTTTCTTTGTGACGAAAACTGTTTAAGTTAAAGTGAAGATTATTACTTACCCAAAGCCCTATGCGTCAAAGGCAAGTCAGCACTGAAAAAAAAATCAGTCTCTCCATATGCTGCTGTTTGGAGCAGCTGTACCCACTCGGGCAAAGGCCTGTCTTACGTGAGGGGTTTGTACCTGGCAGTTGCCAGCAGTGGAGTGTCTAAGGAAGAAGAACAGGACAAACATGCAGTAGAACTTTTAAGTGGGAAGATTTGCTTGGATGTAATAGCAAATATGGAGAGTCCTGCACTATAATGCTCATAGAGTTTATTTATATTAAATGCTGCTGTGTAAATGTTTAAAATGTACTGTTGCCAGCATTCTGTCACAGCAAGTTTTCTGTCACATAGTTGTGAGGTACTATTTTCACGGCTCCTTTGGTGTTCCCCAGTAATTCTGCTGTTGTGCTTGTGATCTTTTACTGACCTTCAGTTTCCAGGTTTACCCAGTCTGAATGAGCATCTTACTTTCTGCAGGGAAAGAGAGACTCCGCCTCGTTTTGCTCAGCCTGGCAGTTTTGAATTTGAATATTCCCAGAGGTGGAAATCTTTAGATGAAATGGAAAAACAGCAGAGAGAGCAAGTGGCAAAAAACATGAAAGATGCCAAGGACAAACTTGAAAGCGAGATGGAAGATGCTTATCATGAGCATCAGGCAAACCTCTTGCGTCAGGGTAATTGGCTCTGAATTCTATATCGCCTTTTTGTTTTAAGTGCTAGCTTAAATGCGTGGCTGTTTAATGATCTAATGAATAAATTCATGCTTCCTACTGCTAACTTGAGAGTTTCAGACTTTTGAGAGCAACTGGTAGCTTTTCAATTTTTATTTAAAAGAAGTGTTAAGAATAGTGACACTCAGAATGTAGCTGTCTGCAGTAGTGCAGATGAGGTTGATCTGATTCAAATCAGAGTTTAGATCTGACACAAATTTGTGAAACTGCTGCTGACAAACTTCATTTCTGCAGACCTTATGAGGCGTCAGGAAGAACTGAGACGTATGGAAGAACTCCATAATCAAGAAATGCAGAAACGCAAGGAGATTCAGCTGAGGTTGGTTTGGCTTTCATGGGTTTTTTTTTCAGTGTTACTTTGGAGTTTCTTAAATGATGTCATATATGAAAGTTTTTCTTTTTCAAGAAATGCCAGTGCTGTTCAGCTTGTGTGTGAGAAATTGAACTGCGGTGTAAGTTTTTCCTTCAGTATTTGAGCATCATAGAGTACCTTTTTTACTTAAGTGCCTTTTGAATTGCTCATGCCAGCGATGTTGATGAGAAGCGTTGAACGTGTTGCACTTCTGGGGTTTAACAGTCTGCTTTGGGATGATCAGGCAGGAGGAGGAGCGTCGCAGGCGAGAAGAGGAAATGATGATACGTCAGCGGGAGATGGAAGAACAAATGAGAAGACAGAGGGAAGAGAATTATAGTAGAATGGGTTACATGGATCCAGTAAGTGAAATGATTTTTTTGATACGTTACTGTGTTCAGGAGTTTTTTTGATGTATTTTCAAGATTGATAAGTTTTGCTTCCTTTAGGTTAGATAATGTGATGTCTTTGTGTAGGTGAAAAGGTAGTAGCTCATTCTGTGTGCTTTATCTCCTGAAAAGGTATGGATTTTGGTAGTTTATTACCTGTTCTAAAAGTTGTTTGTTCTACGCAGAGGGAGAGAGACATGAGAATGGGTGGTGCCACCACAATGAACATGGGAGGTAAAGAGTTTTAAAATTATTAGTTTATGTGGTTAACTTTGAAATTGTCAGAATATGATTATGTATTTCTCTTTCTTAGATCCTTATGCTTCTGCAGCCCAGAAATTTCCACCTCTCGGAGGTGGTGGCGGCGGCATAGGTTATGAAGCTAATCCAGGAGTTGGCCAAGCAGCCATGAGTGGTTCTATGATGGGAAGTGACATGGTAATGTATCCTGTGGTGGCTTTAGCTTAGCACGAGGGAAATGTTGTGGTTGGGAATTGAGATCTCTACGAGTGTTCGGATGGTTGTGTAAATGTCACTGTTAACTGCTGACTTTCTTGTCAGGTGTTTAACACGAAGGCTAGTGTGGCAGTATGTAGTACTAGATTAGTTCTTAACCGTTATGGTAGCTTACACAGTTGGAAGTTGTTTGTGAATTCAAATGTGCTGTTCAGCATATTTGCAATTAACTCTGACGTTATTGGACTTTGGAAATTCTGCGTCACTGGTAGGCTTGGAAGGATTTTTTTTTATAAATTCTAGGGACTGACAAATTTCATAATTAAAATACATAATGTAGTAGCTTTTCAGTAATTTGACATTCTGTATTTATGGACAAGAGATTTTTGTTTTCCAGTGTGTAACATTGCATTTATTTTGCCCCTTCCAAGCCTAGTTAGGATTGATGCATGTTGGTATGGGTATGCTGTTAATCCAAAAATCTGCGCTCATGTCTATTTAAGCAGCAGATTAACTTAAGTAATCAATGGTGAACAGCATATCACTTACTCTGTATGCTGGCATTTGCCATAGAAGAGCAGAAATGCTGTTTTTAGCTTTAGGCACGTTCCAGTGATCCTTGACGGTAGCCATTTTGTGGGTCCTGTCTCACAAAGGAATGATAGCCCGTTCTTGTTTTCCCGTGTTGGGCATGACTATACAGGTAGAGTTTGTTAAAGCTACAGCATATCTCGTGTTCTGAGGTATGTTTCCAAACCGTACTATTTTTGGCACACTATAAGTGTGAATGGGCTTTGAGCCTGCTTGGTGTTATCACACTGAAGCAATACGAATGCAGATAAAAGAAATGCTTAATGGGTAGGATGGAAATCTATGTTGGCTTAGGTGGCGATGTTAGTGTGCTTTCACCCTCCTCAGAGGATGTATGCTCTGTACCACAAGCTGAGCTAAATGATTTTTGGGTGGGTTTAGGCCTCTGGCTTAACGTGGTGAGCTACCATAGTAGCTTGTCAAGTATCTTCTGTTTTTTTTGGGAACCATATCTTTGGAATGATAACTTTGCAGAGCATTCTTGATTCAGTAGACAGTTCTGTTGGCCTTAATGTATCTATATAATCTACTGATATTTAAGCAGTTCCTAAGTTTCCTGTGAACAGTTAAGCAGTCTGTGGTGAATGCTGTGTACGTTTTTCTCCTGAAATTCATGGTACAGGTGCATGCTGAACTTGTGTAATCTTTGAAAACGTGATACGGTCAAAACGTGTGACAGTAAGATGATTTAAATGCCTTGAGTTTCTTAGGATGGGGATCTCTGTCACAGTTATTGGGCTGATACCTTTTAAATGGAATTGGAGATAAGCTGCCGTGAATTAGGCAGAAAGAACCTAGGTAATCTTTCTGAAATGCCTTTCTTGGAAGGATGGAAACTAACTTTCAGAAGTCAAGAACTTGAAGTGTGAATTTTCAGTTGCAGATACCTTTTGTAACAAAGAACCTACCACTGTTCTGTTACTCGGTAGTGGAAAACTTGCTTGAAATGAAAGTTTAAAGCTATCTTTGTCAGTTCTGTAGACTGATGATCACACCTACTGATACAGTAACTGAATGACGTATGTGCAACTAGAGGTACTAGTAACGAATACCTGAAGCCCCTGCTTTATTGCAGGATAAATTAGCTTTTACATCTTGGTGTGAAGCCTTTCAATGCTGTGAAGCTGTGAATTTTCCAAGAGCTTGTGGTGAAGGTGGGTGGGAAGGGAGATACTGGCTGGATGCACACAGCTCCTTGTGCATAGTTCTAACTTGAAACACTGAATAAATTGTAGTTCTTTGAACACGTTTTGCATATTATACAGCAGCAGTTCCGGAGTACGTGGGACTTTTAACAAATGCAAGTCTTTTGATCGAGCAATTGCGTTGGTTAGGTAAATCACTGGTCGCTAGCTGTTTTTTCACTTTTTTTTTCTTCTTGCAATCCAGTAGTGCTCACAATCAGTTTTGGTTACTGCCTAAGGCCTCTGCAGTTTAGTCAGCAGACCGTAGTCTTAACCCCATCTTGAAAAGCACATGGTCTCTATTGCAGCACATGCCATTAACTGGTGAGTAGGCATTCTGTTTACAATGACATTTTACGAATGTCAGCTCGTACTCAGTGAACTGAAGAGACGTTCTCTGGCTAGGCTTATTTGGAAATGACAGCGATGTAATCTAACCTTTTACTGCACTAAAGGTGAGAAGTTTGCAAGCTATTTGCATTAACTTGGTTGAAAATTGCTAGAGCTCATTTGGAAAAGTTGTTAATTCACATCTGCACTAATGCTTACATTTCTAGCACTGCAGGGAGGATCTGTTCTTTGTAACAGATGTATGAGAATGCATCAAGTGGGAACATACCTCAAGGCATGTATTACAATAAACTAATTTTTAAATTACCCTTTTTTCCTTTCTATGTTCCCGGTACCTGTGGATCGGCTCAATGGTGATTGTATCGACGAACCTTGACTACGGAACCTTCTAAAAATATATACTTAACACACATGGACATCAACTACATATAATGAACTGTTAATTCTGTTCCAATAGCGTCCTGAACGCTTTGGGCAGGGAGGTGCGGGGCCTGTGGGTGGCCAGGGTCCTAGAGGAATGGGGCCTGGAACACCAACAGGATATGGTAGAGGGAGAGAAGAATATGAAGGCCCAAACAAAAAGCCCCGATTTTAGATGTGACTTGTAGTTTCATTCCAGTTTGTTTTTGTCTGTCTTGTTTAGACACCAACTTTTTAATTCTTGCATTTTAGTAAGAAAGCTACGTTTTTATGGATGTTAGAAACTTACTGACCTAATATTTGTAAGTGGTCTGTTTGGGCGAGTACAATTTAATTATGTAATGCAGTGTTTCAAAACAAATTTAGCTGTTTTTTTGATGTATAACGTCCCTAACTTGATGGCAGTGTACCTTGTGCCACTGAATTCCCAAAGTGTACCAACTTTTTTTTTTTACTGTGCTTCAAATAAATAGAAAACTAAATGTAGTAACTCTTCTTGCCATTCGTGGTTAAACATATGAGGCTGAATACCACACCTGCCACAGTTAACCAGGAGTCTGGAGTAGAGGTCAAACTAGACCAGGGTGTGGAACTGTAGTGAAGAGTGAAATCTCTTCCCGTAATGCCTCTAGTTTAAGATTGGGTCAAATAGTAGCCTAACTTTCCAGTAGATGCGGATTTTTTGAGCATTAATTGTGCTGCAATAAGGAAGCAAATGGAAATCTTGCAAGTGCTGTAAGATACAATAATTAAAGCTACACTGCAAGCAGTGCAGTATATAACGAATTTCATATTTTAGCTATGGCTAATGGGCGGTGGGTTGGTAGCACTTCACCACCTTGGCGGTTACTGCTTGGAATCTTTTAAAGACTCTAAGCAGAAGACTAGCAATGGTTATTTTAAAATAAATTCATAGAATGACTTGCATTGGCTGACTTCCTAACTAAAGGATTGTTAATGTGATATTTATATGCTCTTAAGCTGTCTTGAGATTACAGGATCTCTAGCCTTGCTCCGTATTGTATACTTACCTGAAATTGCTTGGCAAAAAGACCAGAAGTGTTACTTGAGTGATTACGGTTAACTTGCTTATGTCCTCACGCTAATTGAGTGGACTAATTTGCATAGTTCAGAATACAATAATTCGTATTATGGGAACTGCAGGAACTATTCTTAAACCATGTAGCTGGTGGGCAAATCCTGAAAACCTGTGTGTAAAAATACAGAGATTAGCTTTCTTGCATGATGGTTATCGCTCTTATTATTGATGTTGGGAGATAATGCATCAAAAGTAGTATCTGAATCTGGACTTTAATAGTTAATACTACACAGTGCAAATAAACTCCCTTTAAGGTTCGTTTGTAGAAGATTTGATGAATTCGTTAGTGTGCTGTTCATTTTATAAAGCCCCGGAAGAATTTCAAAGCATTCTGGACTCATTGATAAGGTAGTTGCTTTGCTTATTATTACATTGTACCAGATAAGCTGGGAACATGACTTCCCAGTGTAAAATACCTTGGTGTTAATGCAGGATACATCAACCTGCTTGGCACAAAGTAGGTAAACCTGGTGTGGCTGTACTTTCACACGATTCCCCACCTACCGAGCATTCTGTGAGTAGCTTTAATCTTCCAAAGATCTTCCCATTCCGTGTGCTAAGCATTGGCTAATTCTAAATTCTATGCTAAATTTTCTCTGTGGTTAAAACTTTAGTGTCAGATTGCCGTATTCTAGAGTGCAGACGGTCCCTCTTGAAGTGCTCACCGGAAGTGCTGTTACTCCTTAAATGAAAAAATAGCATGTTGCGAAATGCTGATACCAGGTATCTGACTTGGAATATTAAGCGCACTAAATAGCGACTCAGCTTGTTTGGTGAATGCTTCTTATTTTCCCAGATATAATAACCCAGTTGTTTTGGGGGTTGCTAACTTGCTACAACAACGAATTGCTCTTCAGGAAATTCCGAATTGGTAGTTCCTAAACTGCGGACCAAGTATTTGGGACTACTTGTATTGGCTACTTAGTTTAAAAATCAGCAGTACCGATGCAATTTGCTTTATTGAAGTAGTATTAAATAACGCCTGTGTTTTCTGGAGGGTGTTCGTGGGACACCCGCAAATGGTGAAGGTGTCCGAGATGGGGAATTCTGAACGTAAACATTAAATTAATTTTTTCAGTTTATTTTTCAGATTACATGTCATTCTTTGTTAAAGAGATGCTGGTGCATATCCTAAAGTATGTCCTTTTGTAGTTCTGTAACTTTGAAGAGTGAAGGATGTTGATGTCCTTGTACCTTACAGAGGTGGTTTTTTGGTACCCCTGTTTTGTATGTAAGCTACCGTTGCTAGGTGTTAAAAATAGCTGAGTTGCAAAACCATGATCAGTAAATATATTGAAAGATTTGGCAGTTTTCAAAACATGTGAAAGTTTGGTTAAATCTAGCTTTGTAGCTGCATAAGCAGAATTTCTAAAACAAGTTCTGCTTTGAGTTGTGTGTATTAAACAGGCATACAATTAACTAGCCAACTTCTTCTCAAGACCTTTTAAAGGTGGTGTCTTAAAAGCTGGCAAACATGTCAACTTTAAAATCTGAATAAAATTGCTAAATGTGGGAGGTGAGAAAGTTACGTTCCTTTGATCTGTTCCTATGAGGTTTTGGACTTTTTTCATAAAATCAGATTTACATAATTGAATCTTTAAAACCATTTAGAAAAGTGCTTCGTTGGTCAGACCTGTTTTTGGATGGTCTGGATCACATAGCACATTTTAGTACTGGACTTGGAGGACATTGGCTGTTGCAATTTAGTTTGCTTTATCAAAATTGAGCCCGTTTTGACACTTAGATCTCTATAAAAACTGCAGCCTGTAGAAACTGGTGTCATTATACATGTATCTTCACGCTTTCTCAGAAATGAATACAGAATAATCTTATCTTCTGGTGTAGACACGTTACACTAATCATTTATACAGCTGATGAGAAACTGAAACTGCTTTTGAGATTTTGTGGTATTTTTGTGGTAGAAAAATTCTTGGCTTCTCCTTGGCAACCACTTACTGTGGCAGCAAGTTTTTGCTGGAGTTTGAGACTGCAATGTACGCTTAAAACTAGTGGCCTGCTACATAACTGCACTTAGCCAGCATTTCTGCAGTTCATAACTGTGAGGAACGTAGTACCACAAATGGCAATGGACATTAGGACCCGGATGTAGTATTCCTGCTTGCTCCAAGATTCTCATTGCCGACTGCATACAGGTAGGTAACAAGCAATATAATATAACTTGGTGACTTTCTATGTAATCTTATACTGTGGGTATTCTGACATCACACTTCTGACTGTGGAATTACAGTGCAGCACTCTTCATACCTGTATGTTAAGCTTGCATCAAAGCTGCGTGGTTTTCGGTTTTAAGCTTTGTCTTGTTCAGAGTCAATAAGCAACTTACTGTGATTCTTAGATAAGTATTTTCAGACCCGATTCCTTTGTACATTCGACTCGGCTTGTGTGGATTTTTCTTCGTTCCGATGTAACGAAGATATTCTTAGATGAGCTCTGTGGGGAAGAGGGAATGTGATCTTAAACTGACTGAAGTAGTCAACTAGGTGCTACCAGTGCTTAGAAAAGGACCGTTGAAACTTTCTGCAGTGACAAAATGGCCCATCTGCAGCACATCCCTTTGTCAAGCCTTGGCTCGGTAGGAAATGCGTTAGTAATCGCTGCTTTAGCCTTGTGTGCACTACGCGATAGTCACTTCAAGCTTGCTAATACAGTCAGCTTTGAGGCTAATTTGGAGTATTTTTTGAGGACATACAAATGAGTGCTTGAATGAATATCCCCATGGGTAGCTTCACAGGGCTTATTGGACATTTCAGTTGTCTTTATTTTAATCTTTGATTGACAAGTGTAATACATTCCTCTGCCTTTAATTGACAGTGAGAAGATTCTGTATTTCTGCCTCATAGAGTCATCTTGGTAGTGTAATGCTCAATTTAATTTTTCATCAGTCTTGGGGATGTAATTCTAAACTCTTCTTACTAGAAATACTGAATGTATGTAGCGTTTCAGGATTAACATGCTTACGCATCCAGACATCCAGATCTCCAGCTCTTTTGCGTTAGCTCTCGAACCTGAATTTCAAGGTCCCTCGTTTCAGCACATGATCTAGCTCTTGTCTGATGTTCAGTTTATTTCGGAGGTGTTGTAATGTGTTTTCCCGCTTGTTCTGCAAAGTTCTGCTTTGCACACTTGTTTCTGGTATTACTGTCACGTTTGGACCCTTCTGTGTTACCTTCCAGGCAAGACTCTTGCTGTTGAACACGGGATCTGCTGGACAGCCTTGCCTTCTGCTGTAGCTATCTTTTCATGTTCCATTGAAAGCTGGCAGTAGCAGCTGCACCTTAAGATCGTAATAACAGGTCTTTGGTTACACCACAGTGAGTGTAGCCGAACTGTAGCTAGTCAAGCAGTGACAGCACTTGTCACAAAGTCAGTTTGGCTTTTCGTGATGGCTTACTCTTACCCGTGACTAGAATTCAGTAGCGAAACTGATGGCAGTATGCTTACTGTCATGTAGCAAAACTGAGTTATTAATCTTTAAATCAGTGCTTAGATCCGACTAGTTTTTCCAGTGTGCTCTGGATATTAGACTTGACCTGCAGGAATGTCGTGGAGGGGTTATTGGCACATCTGCCTCGTTCTGCATACTTGAACTAGCAGGTTTTTGACACTCTTGGAGCAAGCAATTTGTGACTGAACCATGGGTCTCGTACCAGCTCTGTCTGCAGTAATGAAACTTGGTGTGGTAGTTAACTGAAAAGCAAAGTCATGTCTGCTCTAAGTCAGTCTGTAACAAGTGGGTACAAGAAATGACATTAAAGTGCTTGCATTGTGTTTCATCTTGGTTTTATCTGTGTGCGAAATACACTTTTTCTCAAGCTTATCTGAAGCTCAGAAGTGTGGTGTCAGAATACATATGCGTACCTGCTAGGCCCTCAGATCCAGATACTGGTGCTGTCAGGAGAGAGCACAGCACAGCGTGTATGGGGGCTTTACTGTAACATTAAGCATACAAAGTGTTGATTTGCTTGCAGTTTTCCCCATAGCCACACACTGAGGCCTGTGAGTAGTTTTAGGACTCGAGCAGTAATGGGGTTGCATGTCTCTGTTAATCATTGCCAGCTGCAGTGACATGATCAGGAAGGCCAGTGTTTTGTTCCATTATGTTAAATGAGGCTAAGCATGTTGGAAAGGATGCATAAAAAGTATGCTGTTCTCGGTAATTACTTGGCTTCTTCCACTACTAGCAAGTTTGGAATCGGCTAATTAGCTTCAGATTTTTTTTCTCTCCATACCAGCTAGTGGGGCTGTTAAATAGCTGCTTACTGGAAAAGGAAAAAAAAAGGGGAGGATTGGCCTTCTCCCACCTCTGTCATTGCTGCTAGGTAATGATTGACACGTTAGGACTTGGCTGTGCAATCCCGCAGTGGTCTGTGAATACCCCATCTCTATAAATGTTGCTTCTGAACACCAGTACTGAAGAGCTAACTGGGGAGGGTTGGGAGGAGTGTGGCTATAAGTGAATCTGGAGTGTTAAAAGGATGCACAAAGATATAGTATCCCTTATGCATGGTGTTTGTTGCTATGGCATAGAAAACAAAACGCGCATACTATTCTTCTGCTCCTGGGGGCCATGATAAAACCCAGGTGGTGGGTTTGAGACTAAACTTGAACTTCTCCCTGCCTGGTCAGATCACATTGTGACCTCGGTGTGATTTGCCTCCGAACTAGAGGTCTGCACAGAACCTTGTAGTACGTCCCTAGCTGCTGACCCTTGGAGTTCGCCCTCAGATGAGCTATGCAGCAGAAGGGTGGGTCTTAGAAGGGAAGAATCTGTTGCCGAGAATAAGAGCAGTAGACTTGACAGTGCTAACCTCTAGTGTCTTCTTTGGCTTTTGAAGCACTTCCAGGACTATTGAACCTGAGGGCTGCTAGGAGTCCAGGGACATTGCACTCCTTCACGAAGGGGAAGAAAGAGGGCGTTGCTACGGGAGACAAACTAGGGTAAAATAGTTGAAGTAGCTTGACAAAATTGTTATTAATGCCTTCACATAAGGGATAGTATACCTCTGGCTGCAATCAAACTTCATTGTACTCAGACTGGTGGTTTACGGTTTGTGCTCAGACAAGGTGCAGTTCTGCAGTCAACTACCTGCATATTCCTTCATCTCTTTACGAGTGTTTAGGCTAGCCTATTTCTGCCCCTTATTCTTGCACTTATATTTTGGAATAATATGTAAATTCCCCCCTCATAACTAATCAGTCCATGTATCTTAAAACCTTATTTTTAAGATAGTTTTGAAATGGTCAGCATTTTCTGTGTATTACTGTAATAACTTTAGTTGTTATCCTTTAGGTGAAGATGAAAGCTGAGTGAAACCGGAGTGCTCATCCATGGGAAGTAAGCATAACTTCTAGTCTTGTTCTGGAATGGGTGAAATAATAAAGGCTTCTGGACGCTTAATGTTCTGTCACTGTGTACCTTTGAATATTGAGAAATCGGTACAAGTGAATACATGAAGTGTGTAGGGTAGAACTTAGTACCTGCCATCAAGCTGTGGGGTTAAGCACCCAGACTCCATCTGGGCTTGGTATCTTGACAGCAGCAGTTAAAAACCCCTTTCTAGACGTGGGTTTGTACAAAGGATTTCGCTGGAGTTACAACTTCTCCATATTTTTCCAGTTCAGGAGCCGAGCATGAGCACACCCAGCATGATGCCCAGTGATATGTGGAGGGACCAAGATAACGAGTGAACAAGTAAGTCGTCGGTGTCCTTACCCTGCTGTAAGAGCTCAGTAGCCTGTCACTGTGATGTATTATGTAGTTCCTGCCTGAAATTTGCCCTTGGTTAACCTCAATTTTATATAAAATTTCTGAATCTTTCTCTTGTAGAGCTGAGATATATAACCATTGTTTGAGGCTTTGCAGCCCTGCAGCATCAAATAAACTCTGTCCTCTGAATGCTATAAGCGAACAAACAAGCAATAACCATTTCTGCATTCAGGCTCCAGTGACTAGGCTGGGTGATTGTCAGCAAGCAAAAAGGGGAACAATAGAGCAGCTGCTTCTCAAATGTTAATCCAAATAGAAGTTGTTCTGAATTATTTCAGTGAACATTGAACTTTCAAAATAACCTGGAATATAAATTAGCGTGTACGAGAGCACAAGCAGATAGTGATTCAGGGAAATAAACTGACTTGCAGGGCTGGAATTAATGATGCTTTCCCTCTAATTCACCGCTAAAACTACAAGGGGGAACTTCAGATATTTAAAATCTTGTCTGAGGAGCAACATGCAAAGTACCTTAACTCATGGGTAAGTAACAGCTTAGCTATGCCACAGCTGAACCTGTAAGACATGAAGCCAGTGAGATTCAACTGGTGAACTCCCTGTTGAATTGTGTGTGATTTGTCACTCCTCTTGTTTCTAGGGTAGCCATCTCAGATCTTTGTTAATGTATGAAGTAGATGAAAATGTGAAGGCTGTTCAGTGAATGTCAAGTCTGACATGAGAACTTAGGATCCTAGGAGAACAGTTGAGAGGTGCATGGCCTGTTGTGATGCACTGGTTCCCTTCCCCTGTTATCGTGTGTGATACCTGCTGGTGGTGGTAACATTCTTGCTAATTCTGCTTTGCACTTGCAGAAGAAGATGAAGTCCGAATGCGGTGAAGAGGAGCCAGGAACGTACAATTTTTAAAAATAAAATATTTTTTTATAAATGACTTCTGTTTTATTCCAGAGTATATGCAATGAGTAAGCAATCTGCTCAGCTTGATGTGGTGTGGATGAGTTTGAGAAATGCCTGCTGCAGATGAGGCTGTGAAAGGCAGGGATGCAGAATGTGCTTGGAGCACTGGAGTGAGAGGGGCTTGGGTCATTGGATCCTGCTCTGTACTGTGATGGGCACATGAGAGAGAACACTCACAGCCAATACAAACTGACAAATACATAACACAGTATATTTTCCTGCTGGGTTTGTGCCATGGGCTTCCTCTTGTAGTTAAAACGCTCCTGTTTTCAGGCTAGCTCTGTTCCTGACCCCGTGTGGCCACAAGTGCTTTGGCTAAATGACTCGCTTAATTTTTTTTTTATAAATTACACTTGCACCTAAGGTGCTTTATTTCTGGAAGTTTCACCCATTCCTTCCCCTATCTCGAATCCTGTGTACTTGCTGTATCTATTATTAGATCTTGGCCTCCTAAATGTTCACATGTGCCTCGTTGGTTTTTAATGGTTTTCTTGGAGATGCCTGTAGTAATTAAGCCTGTGATGCCAGAGTTCTTTGGAAGCCAGAAAAATGCTGGGTTTATCTCTTGCAGCACAGTTTACTGTGGCTCACGTTGCTTCATTTGATTCCTTGGACAGCTGTCGTCTGTGCACATACGTAGTTCATACTGTCATTTATTAAATGTAATCCTTTGTTTAAAGATCAAGTAGTTCAGTGTGTTGGAAGTATGCAGGCAGCAGGCTCTGTTCATAGAGCCGTGCTGTAACAAGGTTTTCCCCTACAGTGGCATGAAGAGCCATGGACATTTGGCTGGGAACTGCCTTGCCAGACTAGAATGATCAAAATAAATAGGATTTAATGCGGCAAAGTCGTATGAAGTAACTTGAGACATGCCTCGGTGTCCAGTGCAAGATTAGTGCCTGGCTGGAACAACTTTTCTTGTGCTTTAAATCCTGGCCAGGTGTTCGTCTTGCTTTGGCTTAAATGCTGTTTGTTTCACTCTCTCCAAGTTCCAGTAACAAAACCCAATGACTGGTCAGAACTGCTGTAGTGGCATTTTGGATGTTGCCTTGCTGTTGCTTTATAGCAGTGAGTGCAGGTCTCTGCCTCGGTGCCTGCCCCGGGGCCGGGGCTGGTCAGGCCAGAGGTGTTGCTGTTGGGCTGTGGCTGCCCCCTGGTTACCGGCATCTCTGGGTGTTGGGTGGACTGAAGGGACCCTGGCAGCCAGCAGCGGTGGGGGAGAAGGCTGGGCCTGTGTTAAAATCTGGCTGCTGCTTTTCACTTTCTTGTGCAGTCAGGCCCTGGGGTACAGGATAAGCTGCGGTATCTTGCTCTGATTCGATGCCTTTGTGTTACTGCCCAGATCCTGAAAAGGCTTCAGCGAGGAGAGGTTTCGTGGTTCCTCAGCAGCTGCACTGCAAGGGTGTGGGTTTTGGTGCCTTTGTCTCCACAGCTGCTGCAAGCTCATGCAGCCTTTTTTTCCCCTCAAATTCTGCTATTTTCCAGTAGCTTGTCCTAATTTCCACTGTTGCTGCATCGCCGGCTTCCTCTGTGAAACTGTTCCAGCCTGAATGTGATTCCAGCATTCAATGTGCTGAACTCCTCTTCTGGCTCCCCTTGTAACAAACCATGTTCTGCTTTCTGGAGTGGAATGGGGGGTGGCAAGAATCCCCCAGTTTCTCCGGCAGTGGTGGCCGCTCATCACCTGGGTGAGGACTGGCACAGAGCAGGTTTACCTCTTGTGGCTGCGCACTGTACTGGTGGGTTGTTGTCCTCTGGCTGGTAAAGCTGATCACCTTGTTCCACCAAATGTGTAATTACTCTTAAGTAGCTCCTGTAATTAAAAATCGGAGGCTCAGGGCGGGTGTGAGGTACCATGTGGATGGTATGGAGTCCTGTCCCAGCCCAGCAGCAGTGTTTCTCTGCCAACGTGTCCTGCTATGAGGGGCTTTTCCAAGCTGTGCTGCTGATTTGAGGCTTGGGTAGGATGCGGGCCATGTGACTGCTGGGGCAGAATGATGACCAGGTGTCCGTCAGCGGTGCTGGGGCAGCCCTGGGCTTTGTCCTGGCTGCCTGGGAAAGGCAAACACGCAGTGAAAGGGTTTTGCAATGTTCACACAAAACCAGAACGACCTCTGTCCTGGCTGTGAGCGGGATCTGCTCCGGGGCGGGGGTGGAACCCAGCTGTTGGAGAGAAGAGCTGGTTCTTTTTAAGCCAAAGAAAGATGATTTCTGCGGGTGGGTGTCTGCCTGGCTCTCTTGAGCAACAAACCCCATAGCGGTGACAAATGCTTCTTGCGGTAACACCGGCGTGCCAAGCCGTGACCTGGCGCTGTGTGTGTGAGGGTGCTGAGGTGCCGCAATCCATTGTTCAGGATGGGTTTGGTCTTTCTCTTACCCTTTTTCCCCCGAGGGCCTTTCTGAGACAGGAAGGGGGGGGAGCCTACCCTGGCCTGTTGCTGTTTACCAGCCCTCAGCTCGTGAGCTAGAGCAGGAAGAACCTCCAAATCATGGCGAGCTGCTCCTCGGCTGTGCTCGCTGCAGCTCGCCTGGCAGAGCCGTGGAAAGCTGTGCTGCCAGCAGTAAAAATAGTACTGCTGCCACTGCACCCCCGTAAAGCAGAGTGGCAGCCCTGGTAAGGCAGCAGCGCACAGGGCCGTGGCTGCGTTGGGCTTGGTGCTGGTCCAGGCCAGCGGTGCCCCCAGTGCTGCACGGTGCTTCCAGAGAAACAATTCCTGCTCTTTTATGATTTATTGGCATTAGAAAAGTATTTCCCCTTGAATTACAGTAATGTCAGTGCCCCTGCGTCTCCCTGGGCCCGTGCTCTTGCCAATCCAGGGCTGCCTTGCACGGGAGGCTCGGTGTGTGCCGGCGGCCGAGACGTGTCAGGAGCAGCAGTGCTGGCGCAGGCCGTGACGCAGGCTTGGGGAGCGCGGCATCCGCCTCCTTCACCCCAACCGGGCCTCCCTGGTGCCAGAAGAAAATCCTTGCTGCAGCTGCCTCGTTAACCATCTCGCTGCTTGAGCGGGCAGGGCTGCCGGCGGCCCTGCCTGTGCCGCTGCCTGCCCAGGGGTCACCGCAGCCCTGGCCGCACGGAGCCAGCGGCCCTTTGCCGGTGCTGGCACGGAGCGCGACCTGCTCATGCTGCCCACAAAGCCCCAGCTGTGGGTTTGGGGGGTTTTTTCCTTACCTTTTTTTTTAGATTTTTTTTGCACCCTGCCCTGGTTTGGTGGGTGCATGGTGCTGGCCAGGGCGTTGGGGATCG
>VZSC01008535.1:268727-295428 GCA_013398225.1 Steatornis caripensis | reverse complement strand
CATCTTTGGAAATATTCAGAACCCAACTAGATGTGAACCTGGACAACCAGCTGTGGCCGACCCTTTTTGAATAGGGTTGTTGGACTGTATCACCTCAAGAAGTCCCTCCCAACATAAACAATTCTATGGTTCTGTGAAATGACTTGGAAATGGGTTCATCAGGGGAATATTCTNATGGAATTTTCATCTTTGGAAATATTCAGAACCCAACTAGATGTGAACCTGGACAACCAGCTGTGGCCGACCCTTTTTGAATAGGGTTGTTGGACTGTATCACCTCAAGAAGTCCCTCCCAACATAAACAATTCTATGGTTCTGTGAAATGACTTGGAAATGGGTTCATCAGGGGAATATTCTTACCAAAGAGCCAGCCATCTTTGAATCAGTAGCTGTGGTGTGTTAGGAACCACATATGGGCATCATGGATGAGGCAGGAACCTGCCATGTTCATGGTGTTCTTCTTCTAGTGCAGGGTGTGGGCACTTGGCTTCATCTCATGGCTGATGAATTTTGCCATGCTAGGTATTACTACCACGATATGCTGTTAAAACTGAATCTTCACAAGACAGTACACGTTGTCTATTTCACAGGTCTTTAGTCAAAGCAAATTAATTACTCCTTACACAATCTCAAAGACTGGATGAAATTTCCAGGACAGGATGGTAGAAACTGAGACCAACGGAGTGACAGCCCAGAGATTCTCGNCTCATGGCTGATGAATTTTGCCATGCTAGGTATTACTACCACGATATGCTGTTAAAACTGAATCTTCACAAGACAGTACACGTTGTCTATTTCACAGGTCTTTAGTCAAAGCAAATTAATTACTCCTTACACAATCTCAAAGACTGGATGAAATTTCCAGGACAGGATGGTAGAAACTGAGACCAACGGAGTGACAGCCCAGAGGTTCTCAAAGAAGTTGGTCACAAAGCTATGTATCAACAACAGGTACTTTTTGTTCTCAAGAGAAGTGGAGGTATTGACAGTAAACTGTGGAGGTAAAATGCACCTTGTTTTAGAGATGGCACTGATACAACCTTAATTTGATATTGTGGGAAAATTAATTATATTTTTCCTATCTCCAGACTATATTAACTGGACTCAGCCTTGTACTCCTTTAACTTTCAGCAAGTGAATATTCCCATTACCAATTTGTAAAAGACAAACCCCAAGTGAGAAATATACCATATAGTTCTTTCATACGTTTTTTCAAAAAGTAAAAAATTAAATACATAATTTTCAGGAAAGCAGACTTTGGAATAAAATTGTGGAGTTCTGCCTGAAGCTTTTGGCACATATCTCTGCCATCATTACTTTGCTGAATTTAAATTACTTGATAAATTGATGAATTTAGATTAGTGCACAACATCAATACAAACTGATTTGTGGAAATTGCTGAACAGTAACTGGATTTAAAGTCCTCATCTTGTACACGTCTGTATTCTAATATCATTGTGTTCTAAAGGAAGGTTTGATGTCTGACCTAACACATAGTTCCATGCCATCACTTTCCATTTCTCTCAATTCACAGGTATGCATCCAGGTGTAGCTGTGAAAAACTGTGGTGCTTATATAATAAAGTATGGCATATTTTTATACGTCAGTAATTTTTTTTTTAATGTAGTATGGGGTAAGTGTACTGCCATCATGCTCTCCATCTAATTTAGATTCCTCTAGTGTTATGTTTTACTTCTCCATTGTTTCAAAGTGGAAAAGCTCCTTGCTGCTGTCAAAAGGTTTTCTCTGAGGCTAAACTGGGCTTCCTTCATCAGCAAAGGGAATGGGGAACTTTGAAAACAAAGCAAAAATCAGTAAAGCAAGTGTTTATGGCTTGTTTGTAACTAATGAAAAGTTATTTTCATTAAATAGTAGGCTTTTTTCCTACCTAAAAATACCGAGTAGTTTGACAGCTCTTCCCATCTTCTCTGGTTTGAGCCATCCTTCCTGTATTTATCAGTAGTGAGCACTTACTGAGGTTTGAAGTATCACCCTTTTTTCTGTAGTCTTGTCCTCCATACCCCACCCTATATACTACCACTATCAATGCCGATGCTGTTTTACAGATTTTGTAACTAAAATTGGTGTTTTCCAATAACAATGAAATCTCTGCTACAATATTTAACATAACAATAGCGGTAAACATCCCAGATCATCTCATGTGTGTTGGAATCCCTGTTGTAAGCTCTGCGTTGCAGAATTCTACTCAAAATCAGTGTCTTTTTCCACTACAATTGGTCTACTTGCTTTTAATGTGTAGAAAAAGGGCTTCGTATCATACATAGAGTATAAACAGAGGCAATAACACATCCCTAGTTATGCACACATTTTGGAAAGAGATGTGTTAGTGTCTGTTCTGCTCCTTTCATTTAGCAGAGAATTACTTCTCAAGTGCAAATTGGAAAGGAAAAATAAAATTGATATACATTGCTGGACATACACTTGCTAATACTCTGCTAGTGTCTTTGTTTTAAGGATCATTATGATACACTGGATGATGCGTGGCAGACACTGGAAGCACTCATTTCTGTCAAGAACTTTTAAAATATAATAGCAGAACATGTCTATCTATATAAATTGCTGCATTCCTCAGCTTCTCAGCATGAGAGTACATGGTGGCGTGGCTTTTGATACCTGTTTCAAGATACGTAATTTCCAATTCCTCTTTCGGCCAGTTTTCCTTTTATTTATGGAAATGAGAGAGGACGTATTTCTCACCGTTGGTGAGAAGAGGTTCAAATCCAGTGTCAAGTTCACGTCTCAGACTTTTCTGAAAAGTGCTTTTTTCAATTAATTTGCCAAATTGTGCACATTCCTCCTCTGCAGCTCCTACAGTGAAGTTATTTGTTGTATGGGGTGCAGGTGCCCAGAGTCTGTCAGTGGGGGAGCTGCAGGGGCAGCCTCTGTGAGGAGAGGCTGGGGCTGCCCTGTGCCGGATGGAGATGTTTCCAGCCGGCACCAATGGACCCACTGCAGGGCACGGCTGAGCCCTTCAGCTGTGGTGGTGGTGCCTCGGGAAAAGCGTGTTTAAGAAAGGGCAAAAATGATGCATGGCAGTGAAGAGTGAGGGAGAAAAGTGAGAGAAACAGCCCCATGGACACCAAGGCCAGAGAAGGAGGAGGGGGAAGAGGTGCTCTGGGTGCCGGAGATGCCCGCTGCAGCCCGTGGAGAAGACCACGGTGAAGCGGGTTATGCCCCTGTAGTAGACCATGGTGGAGCAGATATCCACACTGCAGCCTGTGGAGAACTCCATGCTGGATCAGGGGAAAAGTGTGATGAGGAAGGAGTGGCAGAGACAAAATGTTACCGACTGACCTCAACCCCCATTCCCCATCCCCCTGCAGCGTTTGCGGGGCTGAGAGGAGGCAGAGGAGCTGGGAGTGAAGTAGTGAAGTGGAGCCTGAGATGAAGGAGGGGGCTAGAGGGAAGGTGGGGTTTGTTTTATCTTCGTTTCTCACCATCCTACTCTATTTTTAATTGGCAGCAAATTAAATTAATCTTCCCCAGGTTGAGGCTGCTTTGCCCATGACAGTAACTGGTGAGTGATCTGCCTGTCTTTATCTGGACCCACGAGCTTTTTCATCTTGTTTTCTCCCCCTGTCCTGTAGAGGAGAGGGACCAAGAGAGCGGCTGGGTGGGGGTCTGGCAGCCAGCCGAGGTCAACCCACCGCACTTACCAACACGCACATGTGGCTTTGGCAAGCAATGCTGAGTGGTGCAAGTTCGCATAAGGTATGTTCAGTATAGGCTGCCAAGTAAATAACGTAGGAACGTATCATGGCATGCATTATGCATTCCTGTTTAATGTGTTTAGAGCAAATCACTTAATAATTTTAAACTTGAATCTTTTGTTAAATCTTTCAGTTTGCTGCACTTCCTGCTTAAGGTTGAGATCTATTTTGTGAGGAAAGCGTAGGATCTTTAATATACCTCTTTTTTTTTCTTTTTTAACAGAAGGTTAGGCAAAATTTGGGCAAAATGCACAGATCCAAAATGGCATCCCTCTTTCCGTTGATTGCATAGGGACTCAGAGATCTGAAAAATGTGGAGGAAGCAGCCTGGGCTGCCATGGTGTTCTGATTTTAGGTGACATGTTAGATGTCTAACTCAGCTTTAGCACCATGACAGGTTTGCCTGAATGTGTCTACCGGGGAGCTGAACTGAAGGTAAGGAAGATGCTCCAACAGGCTGAAAAGGCTGCAGTCTGGTTCTTCGTATTTGCAGAAAGAGAAGAAAGGAGGCTTTTCACTCCTTCCCTAAAGCCAAGTAAGAGGCATGAACAAGTGTAAAGGAAGAAGTCAACTGAGAATTCTTTCTGTAGACTGTGTGTGTGTTTTCTTTTTCCTCTGCTCTTCCTTTTTCATTGTGAAACAGAGTAGCTGCTCACAAAGAGAGCCACCGAGCTGAGCAGACAACTGGTATCTCAGTTGGCCCTCAAATCACGACCAGCCTTTCTACTGGAAGAGAAAAACTTTGCGAGGGCAAATTCAGAGATTTTGAAGCAAATGAGTTTTTGAGGCTATTTTAGTCCCTGAAATTACATGAACTTGTATGGACTGTTTTGTACTTCACAAAAGATCTTTGAATAAAACTGGTTTGTCCAGGCTCTTAAACAAGAGGGTGAGGAGACACTGAAAGACTTAATATACAGGTACAGGAAGCAAAACCACTAATCTCATAAGATGTAGTTTGGAATGGTGGAGAAACACCTAGCTTCTCCGAAATGCTAACTAGATAGTGGGGTTTTTCCCTCATCCTTTTCTTGTTTTTCAGATGTTTTTTGATTCTTTATTATCGTGAAAAGGTGACCCTCCAATTATCTGAAGAGTTGTTGACAGTGTCTTACACTAAATGAAATAATGTGTTATGACTCTTACTGTGAGTGTGCATGATTTTATTGACTTACATAGTTTTGTTGCAGATCTTACTTACAAAACTGCTCTCCTCTTCACAATTTTGGAATATAAATTGCAGCCTGCCATAAAGCGTAAACACATCATGCAGATACGCTGATGCAGCCAACTTGTTTTGCTTCCACAAATTCTTTATGTATTGTAAGTTGTAATATATTTTTTGTTTTTAAGTGAGTAATATGCCTGAAACGGTTATGGAGCGCATTTCTGCTTTTATTGATAGTCACATTCCTACTGAATTTCTTTTGGTTTACACAGATGACCCTGGATAGACTTACACTTAGATTTAATGAACAATTCTGCCTGTGTCAGACAAAACGGCATAATGTTAGCTCTCTATGTCAGAGCTGTACTTGCAGAGCAAACAGAAGGAGCAATAACGTATATTTTAACCACTAGAGAGCATAGATCAGTCAGTCTAACTACACACAGGCAGCTGATCTTTGGAAAGGGCTACTGCCGGTTTTATATAATTGCTTTTCAGAGGAGAACCACAGAGTGTTTTCACTGAACAGAAATGAAACACCTTGGCATCCACAGAAGCAGACTTGGATCAGGAGATCTGGCAGCCTCTCACAAGAAGCAGTTTTGTTGAACTGCCTTTGAAGAATTTGAACTGGCAGTGCTGTATTCTGGCTGCAGGGTAACTTGGCTGAGAACATTAGGATTTCCCCTGACATTAAGCCATTAAAAAAAAAAAAATCATTTCCTTCCTTCCCACCCTCATTCAGAAGGAGAAACTGTTTTTACTGCCAGACTTGCTGAGTGTTAGTCCCTCATGAAAGGAGCGGCGGAATTAAAACCATTTATGGTTTTAGTAATTAAAGAGCAGAAGACGCAAATTAAAAGTATATTAACTAACTCGTATCTAATGGGCTATTAGATTTTATTTTACAATCAGAACATGCAAAATTTTGAAGGAAATCAGAGATAATTAAAAACTGACAAGATATGAGAACAGTCTCAAGAACTTGGGCTGGAGCTCTGGTTTTGGTGAATGGTGGGGTAGAAGGAGGATGAGTGTGTCACATGGAAGTTGCGGACTGTGGCTCCCAGAATCCAATGGCTTGGACAGCAGTCTTTTGCAAAACCTTGTTAAAAAATCTCTTGATTAAAAAAAACTGATTTGCAAACCCTTAGCATTTTTGTCTCTTCCTTGGTCTTCTGTCTTGACCATAGATTTCCCCAGAAAGGTGTACAGCAGTGGCACTGATGCCACGCTAGTGCAAAACAGAGTGGAATAATTAGGTCTGTATCTCAAAGTTGTACTTATATTNGGACAGCAGTCTTTTGCAAAACC
The DNA here is from genome assembly GCA_013398225.1 of Steatornis caripensis. Lineage (NCBI taxonomy): Eukaryota > Metazoa > Chordata > Aves > Caprimulgiformes > Steatornithidae > Steatornis > Steatornis caripensis. The sequence goes on along the minus strand of VZSC01008535.1, from coordinate 289,215 downwards.
TTGTTAAAAAATCTCTTGATTAAAAAAAACTGATTTGCAAACCCTTAGCATTTTTGTCTCTTCCTTGGTCTTCTGTCTTGACCATAGATTTCCCCAGAAAGGTGTACAGCAGTGGCACTGATGCCACGCTAGTGCAAAACAGAGTGGAATAATTAGGTCAGTATCTCAAAGTTGTACTTATATTTATATATCACAGAATTTAATTATCTTTTTTTTTTTTCCAACATGTAATCCTCTCATTTTTTTCCGATGAGGCTGCCAATGCCTTGCTGGTAGGTCTGCATTTTCTATATCTGCAGTTTGCATTTATCTTTACTCAACACCATCTGACTGGGTCTGGGGCAAACTGTTACATTTAACAAGGTTGCTTTGGATTTGTTCTTTCTTGAGCTTGAAACCACTTCCAACTCTGTCTCACTAGAAGAATTATAAATGCACTTTTTCATGTGTCACCTGAGTTTTTAATTACAATTTTGAATAAAATTGCTTTGAAATTATCATTATTTGGCAAGTTCATTTAAGATTTGGTTTGCAGGTGATTATAAATTGAGTGTTTAATAATTTGTACAAGCATTATTGTAAGTACCAGCTTTACTCTGTAATTCTCCAGGCTGTTGTTCACAATGTTTGCCCTTTTCAGCTTGTCTTGGACTTCTCTTGCAAGTTTTGTAAAATGATTAAACCTACGTATGAAACTTCTGAAATTGTAAGTTGCCACTGTAACTCCAGAGCTTGCTTCGAGTTCTGGATGCCTGAGACTTATTGCCAAGAGTCCTGAGGCTACCGTGGAGAAAAAGAGACAACTAATCACAGATAAAGAACACAAAATTTACAGAGAAAACAGAGGAGGTAATACACAAATTCTGCATGATTTTCCTGTGTTGCAAACACTGGTGGTACTCCACTGTGCTTTCCTAAAATAATCTCATTAACGTCTTTTTCCTGTTCTGAAAGAAAAACGGCCTGTTGTACCAAATGCTTGCGTTCCTTGTTGTCAACATCTTGAATTTTGTCTCAGCAGGGAACGCTTTAATCTCCCGAGCACACGTGCACGCTCTCACATATCAAAATACATGTTTCTTCGCCACAGAAGTTTGGTACCAAATAAGCAACTGTTACACGCAGCGAACGGTAAAAGCCAGTTTAAGTGCTTGGAAATACTGAAATGCTGGTGCTCCCTCGTGTGGTTTAACGAGAAGAAGACAAACCAGTGAAAACGAGTGCGAAGCGCGTGGATCTGTTGACTCCTGCAGCGGGAGCTGAGCTGGAGATTATTACCAGTTAAAAGGAAACGCTTATCTTAGTTTGAGAAACGTTTGCTTTCACCTGCTTACGTGGTCAGAAAGTGCCAGCCCCCTGTGTTGCCTGGTGTCAGAGAAGCCGTCCTCTCCTGGGCTGCTCGCAGGGGCTGGCCGGCAGAATGAGGTGCAGAAAACAGGGTTGGTCTTCTTTTTGTCCTCTGTCTGGCACACGGCCGTCTGCCTGAAAGTATTGCTCATCCACTTGCAGGGATTAAATCTGAACCAAGGAAACTTTATAAACGTTTAATGCATTTTTTTGCTGGGTGAATGTTTTGGGTAGTTTCATCAGTAACCTCTTGCTGGAAATGCTAGTGACTCATCAAGAATCTGTTTCTTGAAGAAAGTATTCACTTGTGTATTCCTAGAAAATAAAATTAACTTTTTTTTTTTTTTGGTAAAAAAATGTATTTTCAACTATCTCATTCTAGCTTTGTTTTAGAGTTACTAGACTTCAGCTGTCCATCTGCTCATGAGTGTTTGAGGGGATTTAACTGTAAGGAATGGTGTCAAATTTGTGATCGGATAGCTAGAACTGAAAGCCACCAGACTCGTCACTAAAATACACATTAAAGAAAAGCAGTTTTAAATGCCTGCGTGGACTATGGCCACAGTGATGGCTTACAGGTCTGAGAGACTGTGTCAATCTGGTGAATACTTGACATGTACCCCATTTACAGGAAATCCCGTATATATATGTATCAAAAACTTACAGGGCTTGCTAAACTCACCAAAACAAGCACAAAACGGTTCAACATAAAAGAAAGGGCAATTTTCAGACTCCTGGTTCTGACTCTCAGCTAGAGCTGAGTCTAAACCCAAGAGGTTTTGTGCCCAGAGAGGTGTTTTCTTTGCTGTTACTCTATGCACAGCAGTAAGAACTAGCGAAACAGACTACAGACACAGTGCAGGACTAGAAGATGCTCATCTCTTCGGTGTATTTCACAACAGCCTATGACCCAAAGTGGAGCGGAGAGTCTAAGGATTCCTGAGACTTACTTCTGGCAGTGGCAGCGTTTAAAGATTATGGCACAGCTAATCACCAAGCCTTGGCATGTCTGGTTTGAGGGGCACCACAGGACTCTGCATTCAGTTTGCTTCAGTCATTTGATGTAGAATCATTTAAGTAGAAATGCTGAAGTCATAAAAAACCATCTCGGTCGTGGAAAAAAAAAAAAAGCAGAGACTGTGACTGATTTCTCCTATTGAACATGTGAACTTAGAGGACAGTATCCCACCGTTATCAATACGATGCTCGCATCGTTGTCCAGTCCTGTGCAAATGTAAAGGTTTATGATGCTCCGGTTTTCCAAACTGTAAGTAACCAGAAGTCGACATTCTACAGAATTGCACCAAGCGAAATCAAACTGCCATAAAGTTCATATGTGGCACTAATTGCAATTTAACTGCATGGTTATTACAAGAGCTTTTAATTAACCCAGTCATCATACTGTGGCATACAAATTGTGCATAATAACAGCATGCTGAGTATAATGACAATAGGCTTGTCTGAACTGTGAAAATTAGGAGTTTTATCATTTTCTGAGGTTTCTTTTTATGCCCTTAAATATTGTGCAGTATTTTAGAACATTTGACCAAAGGAAAAAAAAAACACCCACCTAACAGAAAACCCCCTAGTAAGTTGCTGAGGCTTGTCTGTTTTACAATTTTATAGCAGTCTATAATTCTTCCTGAAATTCAGTGAGATGTGTAATTCTCTCCTGAATAATATTGTTGGTGATTTTTCAGTCTCACTTTTCTGAGAGTATTTTTGGTCCCCTTTGAGAATAATTTTATACGCTTTTAGGATGTTGTGTTTGAAGCCAAAGAAAATACTCAGTTTGTGGAATAGCCTTTCAGTGAAACTGGAAGCTGGTAAGAATACATTCTGATCAGATATTGCTGCAAAATGGTCATTTGTTAGATCGTTAGTGTAGTGAGAGCATTCCGTTTCTCTCAAAGTTATGATTCCAGTCTGTGTCTCTGAAGACTGGCAGCAACAGCACTGAATTAATTTTTACTTGGAAGGTTAATTTTGCAGCCCAAGCACTACAAATTAAGAAAAAATGTTGCTAATGACTATAGTTGCAGTCAGAAAACAGGGGAAATAATACAATGAAGTGACATTACACTTATAAAGTGTATTTATTCCTGGAGATCTAAGGAATGCATAAAATAAAAAGCAGACATTATTATGGAAAGTGTGTTTATCTATTTTTTAGACTATCATCATCAGCCCTGTAGTGGGAAATGAGATACTGACATTTTGGTTCTGAATTCTTTGGCTCACAGACAGAACAGGCTCCTCAAGGCAAGATAAGAACATACGACCTTTTCACGTACACGAGTTTATTGAAGAAACCAGATGACAATGAAGACTGGACCAGTGAGGGAGACAAAAGTACATGTGGCATGCATATACATTTATCAGTTTTAACATGACAATAAAGTGGCAGCCACTAGTGAACAGTTAAAAAAAAGACAGGTTGGGTTCAGCTGGGTGAGTGATACAAGCGTGATGTACCAAACACAGAAAGAAGAGCCAACACCACACAAAGCCAGTCGGCCAGTCAGTGCTCCCAAGGGTTTAAATATCAGAGAATCAGAGAGGTGATGACATCATCATTGTACATGCTGAAGTAGCTCATCCTGCAGAAACTGTGTCTTAAGAAGTCAGTGACTTTGCTAAGGACTGGTGAGCTGACTTTCAGCTGTGAGAGCTGTTGCTGTCATTAACAGAACTGAGTTCTCAGCAGTACGATTACTGTCATGCACTTCTTTATGGGAGTGGCGGAAGGGTTGTGGTGCTCTACAAACACTTATCATCATTTAACTAATGCTGTTTTCAGAATTTTCCAAAAATGGCTTTTTGGGAAAAAAAAAAGTCAGTTCTTAAAAAGGCATTTCAGATAATGACTGGATTTTTATGGTATTTATATATATACAGCTTACCCCGGATTAATTTTTTAAGAAAGATTTTTGTGTTTGAAACTAAGGTTTATTTTAAAATATCGTGAATGCCAGTTTCTCGGTATTGCACAATGCATTTCTTGAGACATTCACTCAAAGAGAGTAAACTGAGAGAGAGGTCATTAGACAGTAGTTTGAAGCAACTGTATAATACATACAAAACAAATATAATCTGTATTCCAAGCCACTGTGAGTGTGAAAATTATTTATTTTCTTTATTCATTGATTTTAGAGTCAAATGTAATTATATTTTATGGTAAATTCAAGAAATATAGATAGCTGTGCATTCTCCTACCTTCCTAGTGGAGCTGAATGCATGGGGTTTTTTCACTTTGCTGTAACTGGAGCCGATTTATTTTGGCTTTTTTCTTTCTTTTTTTCCCTGACCCAGAGGACTGGTATTCATCTCCTTAGGGTCTGTATTAGCCACTGAATCATCATCCACCTTGTTTCTCCTCCCCTCACAGACTCCCGCCCTGGAATCAGTCTCTGAGAGTGCCTGGGCAGCTGAGGTGCCTCTTTCAGATATGCAAGGCACCCAAGACCTACAACAACCTATGCACGTAACCCATGCCTGTCATGAGACAGAGCCTCCTTCCCAAACATCTGGATCTGACTCTCGCTGTCTGTTAAACCCTTCTTTTTATTCTTGGTAAGACAAAGAGTTGCTGAAGAGTGTATGGCAAGCTGGAACTGAGGGAACCGAAACCATCAGTTGCTTTGTCATAAAAGCTGATCATAAGCATGATGCTGCCCATGCCACATCAGTGAGCATAAGCGAATGTGAGCAAAGTGAGACAAGTAAAAGGACAAAAGCATTTTTTGTCTCTGGTAGATCTGCACTATGTTGGCGTGGAGTGGCTGATGGGATAGACTGCTGCAGAGGCTGGCGAAATGCGGCAGTGAAAGAGCAGACTCGCACAAGGATGGGTGAAACCTAGAAAGAGTGTAGAGACTTAACAGGGAGGGAAATGGGAGTCCAGTTAGTCCAGTTAAGCTGATACGGAGCATGGGTTAATGTGCTTTGAAGAAGACCTAATGGGGTGAAATAGTGGAAAAAGTGTGAGGGAGGTTTGAAACTGAGTTTGAGGACAAGAACAAATGTAGTAAGATGCTGTCCGTGGAGACTCTGCCTCTGGTACAAAATGGTGAGATGAATGCTTCAAGTGGTGTTTAAACTGTATCCCATTAAGTCCCTTAAGGACATCCCCCATATGTCCAGGGACAATTGTCTCGCAGGTAAATTCACGCACCTCGTTTGAAGGGTATTCAAACTATAACTTGCATGCCTAAATTAAGACATGTGAATTGCAGCCAAAAAGGACTATTCACTTTCAACTTTACCCTCGCTTTCAATTCATAAGGTGAACGCTTATTCATATGTAGTAATAATGCTGATTCTTTCTTCTTTTGACTGACCTAAGCAAGTACATTCAGCGAGTCTTTCGTTATCGCTGCTTACATCACGCATTACAACAAACTCACTCATCGGAATTAGATACGTTCATTTTATTTTAAATTTCAAATGTATTTCTTAACTAACAGTACAGCAGTTCTTAGTTGGAAAGATGATCCCCAAGACTTCCACTTTTCTTTTTAACGTGTGTGACTGTAACTTGAAAAACAAGATTTATTTGCTTTCTCCATTCTTACATTTGGGGATATAAAGTGCAACAGGAAACAATAATCCTTGTTGTATATAACATATGCACCCTTTCCTCTTTCTCATAGTAGCATTCTGGATATGCTTCAAAAATTGAATCCCTGTCTTAAAGCCAACAGCGATCTCCTCTCTCCCCTTTTCTTTTAAAAAAGTTGACTACCGGCTGAAACCAAGTTTTCATAAATCACATACAGTATTAGTTTTTCGGTAGTGCATGCATGCTGACTTACACAGAATATATGCTGTTCAGTCTGCTTAGTATCTTGTCTGTGATGTGATCCCCAGCATGAAGTATCTTTTATTTAATAAATATTTATGGCCCTAATTATTTTTATTCGATGACTGGGAAGAATAATGAGCTATGAACATGAACTGGTATCTATCATACAAAATGCTCAGTATCACATTGTACAAAGAAGAAAATGAAAGTTCACATGGATTTGTATCTATTGACATCTAGATCAGAAAGCCAGACATACAAAATCCCTTGATATTTTTGACATCTATGGTCCGAATCATTAAACGTACATCTTGGATCATTAAATTTCCATCTTGCAAAGTTGTAATGCAAGTTTCCACCATGCTAACTGTTCACTCTATGCTCTGGGTAACTGTGCTGAACATGCCATAATAATTCATCAACCCTGAAAGAAATCACACAGTTCAATGAATATTAAAAATGTGATGGGGGTCTATTACACAAAAAATGGAAATATGCCACTGTTCGTAACATGTCATGTTCTCTGAGGTTACTGTTACAGTCTGCATAACAATACACTTTCCTTACAGGAGGAAAAAAAGCCACAATCAATAAAATACATGTGGTGACTTGCTCATACGCCTGGTATTCCTTCAAAAGGAGTGATCTCGTTTGGGGCTTTTTCTACTATAAAATGACTAATTATGTATTTACTGCGTTCATTATGGATATAGTGTTGAGGAGTATGATAATTAATTATGCTTTTCTTAGTTTAATGTCCACAGAACTTTCTTTTTTATTAAAATGTACTTTTAACTGAATTGAGAGATACATAATTTTTGTTTACATGTGTTCTTTCCTTCTTCTTGTGGCTTTTTTTCTTTGTAGGTGAACAAGGTATGTGGTCCTCCTGCAAGGAAGCCTACGCAGTCTCCAGGTTGCTCCTTTGACCAGAACAAAGATACTCAAGGGTTGAAGACGTTTTCAAGAGACAGTGAAGAAACCCTCGCCAACAGAAGAAAGTAAGACATTAGTTTTACAGCCAGAAAGAAAGAATAAAGTAAGCCATTAATTTTACAACAGAATAGATTATATTCAATGCAATGGCATGCATTACTAGAGAATAAATGAAGACTGCAAAGAATGAAGCATTTCAGCAACACAGTCTGCTCTGTTACATTCTGGAAGGAGTAATTTCATGACTAGATCTTGTTTTCTGAAATAATGGACATATGACCAGAATAATTTGGTGTGGTTTAAAGTATTTAAAAGAGTGGATAATGCTAAAATAAGAAAATTAGCTCCATCTTTTTGTGTAAATTTTTGCATTACATTTAACTTGCACATCAGCAGGCATTATTAAATCTGTCAAGAAGTGCTTCTGACTTTTATCAGAAGACTATTTGTGCAAATTGATCAGACAACTAAAAAAAAGAATGACTTTTTACATACATTTTTACTGCGAAAAGTGAGAAAACTAAGCATTTACGGCTAAATCTGTAAATCCTCTTTCAAGCAAGTCCAGCTGATTTTTTCCTCTGGCTCTTTTGCCAGTATATGGTGAATTGAGGTGACTGTAAAGATTTGGAGAGTTGATTTATGCCTGGCTCAGCATTACAGGTTAAAATTTGCCTAACCACATACAAGCTAGATGTTTAAGCTGCCGTTATACTCTGTGGAGAGGAGGACTCCATTCAGCTGCCCACGCAAGTACAAACATCCATTGCCACTTGATGATACCCTCAGGTATCCCAGCTGCTCTGCTGCTGCCAAGAAGGATGTGGGTATCCTGTAAGTTGCATCAGTTATTCCAGCCTTCTGCATCTATCCTGGATAGCTGAGGGCACCTCGAAGACCAGTCTATCTTTAGACAAATTAATCAAGACTTTAATGACTATAAGGTGTAAGAGCACTGTAAGGAGTAAGGATAGCATTACGCTTGAGACTAAAGGCTCTATTATGCAAATAAGGTACAAAGTTAAAATCAGAAATTTAATTTCTACCACAGTGCATGATAAAATACAGAGAGGTTTTCTTTGTCCTCTTTTTCCTTTCATTTCACTTTGCAGTGCAGAAGAAAACTGAAGTGAGAGAATTGCAGGGAATAATTGCTCGCTCCTGATGTCTGAGGAAGAAAAAGTGCCTCTAAGGCAGACCGTTCTTGTTAGTGCAAGGTTCTTCATGTTCCAAATAGCAGAGAAAACAAACAAACAAACAAACAAACAAACCACCACAGGATTTAGAGAATGTTGTGTGAATGGAAAGAGATGCGAACCAGAAGTTTGCTTTAGCCAGCACAGACGGTCATCAGGAATACCCATTATACAGGCATGTTTTCTCTGTGTGGTGTACCTATAAGTTCCTGATGTTTTCTGAGTGCTAGCACTCTCCAAACATGAAACCGTATTCTAAAATCTGACTTAATTCAGGACAGTTCCATGTTTGAAAATAAATGGTTTCTGGACTGACGTCAGGGATATGGCCCAAAAAACCTTAAGGGGCATCAGAGGCAGTGGGCAGCACAAAGCAATGTTGTTTTCCCATGACATCCCCCCGCCTGAGATGCTGGAAACACTTTAGGGCATGCAACAGGCACTACACCAAAAAGGGGAGGGAGGAGAAAGTTAAGATCCACTGACACAGATTTCAGTTTAACAACTTCACAGTTGATACCATCTTCGTTTGCTGCCTCCTGGGTCGCCTCCTTCCTTATTAGCCACAGTTGCTTTATATTTCACTTTATATTCCCATGGCAACTGTAACGATTCCTCACATGGAAGAGCGACTCCGTCGGGTGCTTACAGCCTGCTTCAAAGGAAGGGCTGTTCTCCAAGTCCAACTCCACTTTTATTTACCTCCCATGTACTTCTGGCAGCAGGTTGCTTTCAGCAACTTTTACAGGCTTTAGCAGCAAAGAATAGGCTTCTCCCAAACTGTGTAGAGTTGATCGATGACAGTTATCTTAGGGAAAACAAATTAACAAAAAGAGTCCATTAAACGTGTGACTCCTAAGAGTTTACGTGATGAAAGTTTACATTTCAAAGTGCACGTTGGACTACCTCTGCCTGAACTTTTTCTAAATTATCTTTACCCTTGAACCTAAGATGGTATTTTGTAATACTGTGTGGTACAAGAAGAAAAGGAAATTTCTCCGTGCTTTGACACCAAAAATTGTCAGATGAATTTAAAAAAATTCTAAGCAGAACCTTCCATAGTAACATACAAACTTGGAAGTATATAATGCTTTTTCCTCCAGAACTTAACCTTGCAGACAGCTTTTAGCAAGGAGAATAAATTTGTAAAAAAAAAAAAGATATTTCCAAATAAACAATAAGAAGTATCTGCAGCTTCCACTGACTGTAATTGCACATTTGTGCTCAGCTGCCTATAATTACATGCTATCTGGTCTAGAAGATGATGATGTGAAAATTGACACTCATACCATCTGCCCTTCTAAGTACTTTGGTCAGACATCAACACGGGCTGAAATCAGTTATTACTTCTGTTTTAACTTTAGCTTTGCCTCGGGATGTATTTATTAATAAACTGAATGACTGACCTTTCTGTTAGAATGCAGCTTGTCACAAGATATTATGGTAGCTGTATTTATTTCAATTCCTGTATTATACGTGAAGTGATTGTGCAGAAGGAGAAATTCCAGATACTCACTATGAGAGGACTCTCTAAACGCTAATTTTCATCCAGAATGTAAACCCAAAGCATAGACAAAATCAAAATCAGTCCCACTGAATGGGAAATGAGGGAAAATTGCAAACGTACTGTGCACACTGGATGCAATTTTGAGGATGGAGGAATGCAAGATATGACTATCCATGGCTGGGAGAGTGTGGATGAATCATGTTTATATATTTAAAATATATTGTGCATAGACAATTATATGATGCATAGTTAAAATTGACCATAATTGAGATTTTCAGTACTGCGGTTTTAGACTTAGTAGGGCACTTGCATCACATTTAATAGACATAGTAAATCTAAATTGCTTTGGTTTATGTAAAGTATTTGCCCTACAATTACAAGAAAGAACATGTGGCTTTTTAAACCATAGAATCATCATAGAATCGTAGAATGGTTTGGGTTGGAAGGGACCTTAAAGATCATCCAGTTCCAACCGCCCTGCCAAAGGCAGAGACACCTACCACTAGACCAGGTTGCTCAAAGCCCCATCCAACCTGCCCTTGAGCACTTCCAGGGAGGGGGCAGCCACAACTTACCGGGGAAACCTGTCCCAGTGTCTCACCACCCTCGTTGTGAGGAATTTCTTCCCTAGTATCTAATCTAAATCTACCCTCTTTCACTTTAAAACTGTTACCCCTTGTCCTATCACTAGACGCCCTTGTAAAAAGTCCCTCTCCAGCTTTCTTTTGTGACTGACTATATGTAATCACTCAGTTTTATCCGTTTTAATTTGGAGCAAACAATACTGAACAGTTTAATTCCTTACGCCATTTTAGGCCTACATTGACTAAATATAGGGAAATGCATAGAATATTTCTGGCATTTTTTCACAACTCCAGACACCATACAAGAAGTTAACATAAAGTGAATCTTGCTGCCTTACAGAGCAATGAGTACAGCATTTGCTGGTGCCTTTCTTTGTGCCTGTGGGTCGTAGATAGTTCAGTGTAGTGTGATGTTCTAAACCAGAATGAATAAATATTTAAATTTTTCACAGCAGGAATGGGTCTCCCAGGAAGAGATTTTCAATACATAAGCAAACAATATATAAATATAAACATAAATATCACAATCCAGTTAAAAACATCCTAGCTAAAAGGTAAATCATTTGTTTTGATTTAAGTACAAAACCTGTTCATTAGCTCCGGGCATCTTGACAATTATTTAAAATACCAATACATAATTTATAACCTACCAACAAAGCACATGATAAAACTGATGTCAATTTTCAGACAGTAAGTATCCACTAAATATTTAACACCTACATCTGAAACCCATTTTACCTCAACCTTGAGTTTCTCAATAACTCTAACGAATATTATTTGTAGTATTTGTAATGCTGTGTAGGGGACTAGTTGATAGCACTTTTGAAAAACAGACGACTTACTCACTCATATACATCTTTTTTTATTTGCTGTGATTTTTTTTAAACATTTTTTGGTATATTTGTAGAAGTGTAACATTGCAAACTGTATCACAACTATGCAAGAAAATTTCAGGTTGAAGGAAAATAATTCCTACTCCAGATAATGAGTAAAGTATTTTTTTTTACTTTGACCAATGAGAGTATCAGCTTTGTAAACTACTGAAGTGTATCTGAGAGAATCAAACATATCTAACAGGAAATTAACAAATTGATTTAAAAAATCGTTGGAAAGTAATAGAATAAGCACATTCTTTATCTTCTTGTAGAAATGCACAACAGCACTACTGCTTAATGTTATTGATTGACACTGTCAGTTACTTCCCGTGTTCCCCTGTGCAGAGATTTTATCAGCCGTCTCCGGCTCTACAGAGCGTTTTACGGTGGCCTGGCTGATCAGCTGTGCAGTAGCGAGTTGGCAGCTGCCGATGGAATTCCGTGTTGGAACGGAGAAGATGTTGTGAGAAGGTACCTTTCTGAGTCACTTGTGTCTTTCCTTTTGTATTTCGTGTTTCTCTAAAGTAGCTTTCAACTCGAGTCGAGTACATTGTTTCCCTAGGTACTTGTCAAGGTTAGTTCCAAAACCAAACCAGCATGGGTTTCCTTCTCTCAGGCTTCACCTGTAAACAGTAAAAAAAAAATCTCCCTGCATCTCTATTTTGAGGAAAAGAGAAATCTACTTTTCTTCAGACGTTTCTACTTCAAATTTATGGCACCTAAACGTATACTGGAAAAGAAGCTGGATTGGCAGTTGGAGAAGAGAATATGGATTTTTGTTTGAGCTTGATCTTTATGAAGTGTTCCTTTTAATACAGAGTATGTGATAACAGACTCAAGCTATTTGCTTAAAATTTTCTCTGTCTCTGAAGAATGAAGTAATCTCTTAATATATATAGTTTCTCAGGAGAGAGCTAAAAGTTAAGACACAAAGATAAAACATTTTAAAGGTGAAACACATGTATAGTTTTATGTATGCAGTGTCTTGGGAGACATCATTCAGCAGCAGTGGCAAAGAAGAGATAATAATAAACTGCTATGCTCCTGGATGTGTATCTCTGGAATCAATATATTTCACAGCTTATAAAGCACTAGCATTTGTGGATGTCAGAAGGATTTTCAGAGAGCTGACCTCTATGTTTTTGTTTTTTGCTTTCATCACTAAAACAAGTATTTCTCTGAGCAGGAAGTCCTTGTGATGACAGAGAATGAAATATTAAAAGGTTCATTGCAATTGTTTTTTCATAAAGATCATGTTGTTAACACAGTATGCATTAGTAGATAGCATCAAAGGTCATATCAAGGAAGGTGGCTAAAGGCTGTGAGCTGAGTTAGTAAAGTGGGGAGATAGTTGGCACCACAAGAAGGAACAGTGACAGCCTACACCTTCACCTATCTCTAAAAAGGCTAGGTAGGAGCTGTAATTTCTTGATTAATAATACCTAAAGAAAATTAATGAATACCCTTTCAGCAAACAGCTACAGGCCTACTTTTCTTCATCTTCGTGGGTAGTCCAAATGCTTTGGCAGCACCAAAGCCCAATGAGTGATTGACTCCCTTGATAGTCTCAGTGGGAATCTTTGTCCTAAGGTTTCAGTGATGCTCTCAAGATGACATGTCCTTTCTTTAGACAGCTGTATTTGAGACTTAATCACAACTTTATCTCCTGGCTTTTGTTTTGCTACCCTTCCCCAAATGAGTTATACTACTCCTACTAAATGTTTCAGTAACAATTTGAAGTTAGCATCTTGTAATTACAGATTTCCTAAGAGCAAGTTCTTTTATCATTACTTTTGGCTGCTTCTACACTTACTATTAATAAGATATATATTTTCAAAGCTGTATTATTGTATGGTACTATTGTATTTTATTTATTATATTGTTATACTATTACTATGTTTATACTGTAATACTAGAGTAGAGTAGAATAGAATAGAATAGAATAGACCAGACCAGAATATTTCAATTGGAAGGGACCTACAACTATCATCTAGTCCAACTGCCTGACTAATTCAGCGCTGACCAAGATAAAGCATGTTATTAAGGGCATTCTCCAAATGTCTCTTAAACACTGACAGGCTTGGGGCATCGACCCCCTCTCCAGGAAGCCTGTTCCAGTGTTTGAGCACCCTCTCAGTAAAGAAATGCTTCCTAATATTCAGTCTAAATCTCCCCTGGCGCGGCTTTGAACCATTCCCATGCATCCTGTCACTTGATACCAGGGAGAAGGGCTCAGTACCTTCCTCTCCACTTCCGCTCCTCAGGAAGCTGCAGAGAGCAACGATGTCGTGCCTCAGCCTCCTTTTCTCCAAACTAGACAAGCCCAAAGTTCTCAGTTGCTCCTCACAGGCCATGCCTTCAGCCTTGTTGTGTTGCTCTCCTCTCGATGCATTCACGCACCTTCACGTCTGGGGCCCAGAACTGCACAAAGCACTCCAGACGAGGCTGAACCAACGCTGATCACCCCAGGATGTGGTTTGCCCCCTTGGCTGCCAGGGCACGCTGCTGGCTCCTATTGAGCCTGCTGTCAACCGGCACCCCAGATCTGTTTCTGCAGGGCTGCGCTCCAGGCGCTCCTCTCCCAATTTATACTTGTGCCCACTGGTACTCCATCCTTCAGTCCTCCACCTACCATCACATCCACTATGAGTCCTTCTCTACTCACAAATAGCAAGTCTAGGAGGGCATCTTCCCTAGTTAGCTCGCTGAGCACCTGTAACAAGAAGTTATCTCCTACAAACCAAGAATTTCCAAGACCTGCTTGTCACAGCAGTATGGTGTTCATAGTTGAAATCTCTCATAAGGACAAGGACTGCTGATCCTGAAATTTCTCCAAATTGCCTGTAGAATAATTCATCAGTGCTATCATCTTGGCTGGGTGATCGGTAGTAGACACCCACTACAACATCTGCTTTGTTTTCCATCCCCCTAATCCTCACCCAGAGGCTCTCAGCCACATCATCACTAACTGTAATGATACAGTTTGATACATGTACTATACTGTTTGATTTTGGTTGATTAGGCACTTCAGTCCTTATACAGAAATGAAATATTCTACTTAATTCTAGACCATAGTGTCTTTAAAAAGTAATTTAATTTGACTAAAAATGTGTAATTAATGCAATTTATTTATTTGTGGATAAACCTAAAGATATAACTGGTGACAAAAGCACTGTGTCTTAAAAGTAAGACCACTTTGATAGTAGTTTAACTTACAAATTTCCTTACTAAAATATTTTGTTTTCATGTGTATATTTATATTTTTATATATGTATTTTTAGTCTGTAAATTTTAGTGTTAACTTCCTGAAAGAGCTGACACGTAGATAATATTTAGAAGTACAGTGTGCTGATTAAAACAAGAAGAGCAGGATATTCTGAGTTGCTCCGTGCTATCAACGGGAGCTGTGACCTGCAGATTAGTTCCTACATCTCAATACCTCTACCTGCACACTTAATATATTGTGGTACGTATTCTCCTGCTTCAGTAGCTGTATGAAGATGCTCACTTCTGTCTCTTCCTCCCCTTCCTTTTGCCTTGTTATTCAGTCAAAGTGTCCTCTGTTCGATGTTATTTGTTTATATTTGTTCTTTTGTTCTTTTTGTTTGTATTTGTTCTTTTCCCCTTCTTTTGAAGGGGAAAAAAATCTATCCTGCACTTTGACTGAGATCCGGGGTGTTTTACTATTATTATTGTTACAGAACTGTTAATCTAGGGGAAAATGGGCACTCTTTTCTTCTTGTGTTTAGGCACATCTGTGTGCTTGCTATGAAAGTAAGGCACGTGTGACACAAGTATGTGGGAGAGGAGCACACACGCCGAGCTCACGGTGCCTGGAGATCTCTCTTGGTTATGGAAAGTCAAACTCAGCCTCAGGAACACGCTCGAACAGATTCTGCGAATTCAGGAACAGGGGGGTTGTATTTGAGCAAGAAAGGCTCCTGATCTGCCCCACAGACTGTGCTGGGAAATGACATCTGAAATAGATAAATGAATCAGTCAACTAGTGAAGAGGGCTAATGGGAGATGAGCAGCATCGGAAGTGATTGTGTTTGGCAATACTGTGAAAGGAAATGTCAGGTTTTGGGACATGGTCTGGAGGCAGTGAGCCTAACCGCTGGCAAACCAGATAAAAACCACAGGTAAACCAGATTAGAAGGGACTAGTAACATGAAAAAAACAGCGTAAGCAATTCAAAATTGTGTTGTTGAAACTCAGCCTGAGTCCAGTTTTAGCATTTTTGGGAAAACTGTGGCACACTTGCGGAGTATTCCCAGAAACATTATGAGATCAATCGAGAATCTAGGAAACTCAGCTTACAAAAAGAAGAGTCAAAGAATTAGATTTGTTTAACCTGGGAAAGAAAAGCTGTTAGGAGAAAATGCAAAGTGCAAACAGGCTGCAGCTAGGGGAAAGAAAAGTATCCGTTTTCGGCTTCCATAATGTCTAGGACACATAGCAAACATTCAAAATATATTCTGATTAAATATTAGGGAGAGTTTTCTAGTGGCAACTACAGTAAGAGACAAAAATAGGTAGTTTTGAGGTCCAGCATCTGCTTGAAGGAGGATGTTTAAGAACAGGCAAGGCGCGGACTGAGAAATGATGCAGCAAAAGCCAGTTTTCCCTTAGAGATAGGGAGATAAATTGGATAACCTCTTAAAATCTCCTCCTGCCCTCTGATTCTGAATCTAAGATTATCTAAATCCTGTGTTGCTCAACTTCTGTTGCCATGGTCCCAGGATACTGTGACATTTCAGAAGCAATAATGACCTGAGCAGGCATCATTGCTTTTCTCTGTAAAGACTGAAGAACACCTGAACCTGTACACTTGATCTCTTTTCTTTTTTTCTTCCCCCCCCCTCAACTAGTACAGTAATAAATAAAGATATTGGTGAATTCATCTGTGCAGTGTTCCTGGCACAGGTCGGGGAAGGTCTATATTGTTCAAATTAGTTGAATAGATTTTATTTGTTTTGAGATTCTTCATAATTCCCATCTGGTTTTGCCTTCTGTTTAAAAGTCATGTGCCATAGCTGGTGATGACTGCGGTTTTGGCCTGACATGCAAAAGTATTATCATAAGCTACATAGCGCTGGTGTGAGTGTGTCGGGACCAGAAGAGATTGCTGACCGTTTGCTGTTTCTGTGTTTAAAACTGCAAGTATCAATAAGCCCTGGAGACAGATATGTTTTTAAAAAAATCTTTGCAGTTCTTTCTCCATTCAGTGCAGTTTTGTAATGGGAATAGTTCAACATTTTAACAGCTGTAATATCATATCTCAGATAAATCTTATAGCCTTTGCTGTCTCTAATACCATCTAAAGAGATTATCAAGCCTAGATGGGAAAAGGTCAGAAAAAGAAAACAAAGGTATTCTTGAAATGTAACCTTACCTAACAGTTTACGTTTCATGTGCTTCAGCTGTTTCCTTTTTGGTTTAAGCCTCTTTTTTTCCTTTTATTTTCTTTTTTTTTAAATCATAATGTCGTGGCAATATGGCCCTTGATTCTGAAACTGGAAATTGTTTTGCATCTACCCTGTCACACGGTGTGGGCTCGTGCTTTTATCAAAACTGAGACCAGAATCCCCAAATTCCTGTACTCATGTCAGACAAGATTTGTAGCGGGCAGGACTTGCAGGACTTGCAGGACTACTCCTGCAAGATTCACATCATTGCAGAATGAGGGAGGGAAAGTCTCAGAGGAGTCTTCAGCCCATCAACTGTTTTACCCAACTCTGTGACTACAGTGGCTGGGCATGAAATTCAAACTTCAGTTTTAAAGACATTTCTGAGCACCACGATGAAGTACTTGAAATTTAGCGTTATAGGATTCACTAGGTTCAGTGGAAAAAGAGGAATTGCAATTAGTAAGTTATGTACTACCAGGGCATACAAGAAGAATTGCATGCAACGATTCAGAATTTCAGTGGCATCTTAGCATTAAACTAAAATAACAGGAATTGTGCAGATAGGCTGAGATTGTTCTCATTCATGAACGTAAAGTGGTTTAACTGACATTTATACAGTATTGGTAGTCCAGAGTGCTTGGCTAGAATGTGAAGAGAGATGGTTTAAAAACCCACAGAGGAGAGCAGAATATGTACTGTACACCTTGAGAGCAGTGTTTCCACTGGAATAAAAATAGATAGGAAATTATGTGTGTTCAAGGATTCATAAGTAATAGAGATTACTAAAAACAGCTAATCAAGTTTGGAAGGAAGAGCTTCATATGAAACACATATCTAAAGTATCAAAATTAAGAGGAATTAAACAGCATGATTAATTTTAATTGCTGAACAAGTTGTTAGAAAGTGATTATAATAAGCATGTATCATCAAATAAATGCTTAGCTTTAGCACAGCTCTTAGGCTGGGGAAAGGAATCTTCTCTTTTGATTCTTAAATATTCTGAAACAAGAATACAATCCTGAATCCGTTCTTAGCCAATACAAGAAGATAAATGGTGATGTAAGGAGATCTGATGAGTTCCTCATAGTTGTCTGCTATTTGAGCTAGTCATCACGTCATCATGAGGCAGAATGTAAACTGCCATCAAAGGCAAAACTTGCCACCTATGCAAAAGATTCACCTGAGCAGCTTGAAATGTGGGAACAGCCCATTATGGCTCTTACTGGTTTGCCTAATGTACTGTTGCCAACAAGGACCAGTGACAGATGCACAGAGAAAACCAATTGTGAATATCTGCTTCCTCACAATCTGCAAATTTGGAAGTGCCTGACCCAGGACTGTGAATGTTCAGTCTGGCCATGAACTCATTAAATCTTAGCACCTACGGCATTCCACAGCAAGCTAACCAGAAGTTTTCAGATACCAAAACACTCAATCAACTTAAGAGGTAAATGGTGGATAAAGATATTTCTAGGCTGAATATTTTGTAAAAAAAAATGAAAATCAAATAAATTGTTAAATCCAAATGCCTGAAATTTGAAGTATTTTTGTTTTGAATTGCTGCTACCCATTTAGGGATGCTTGGAAGAAAAGTCACCAGCACATGGCACCTGGGCTGTAATGAAAAATCAGGTCACCCAGCCTATAAGCTCATGGGGCTCCAAAAGTCCTGCCTGAATTCAGGAGGATTTTTTCATTGCAATTTATACTTTTCATTTGGAAAACTGCTGACATCAGGATATTTTCCATGACTAATCAGCAGCACCATTAGTTTTACCACTGCCTCCCTCCCCCAGTCACAAATAATTTCATATTGATGCTACTTTGCTTGTCAGAAGAATGAGAGTGGCTTATGATAAATTTTTCTGTGTCAACATAGAAAACAATAGACATTTCTGTTTCTGGCATCAACATGTAATTCAATAATAAAAATAATTATATTATTGTAGTTGCTGGATTTCTGGAGGTAATATTTTGGTTGTTTTTTTTTTTCTGAGAAATCTTCAACATTATTTTTAGGTTAGTTTAATCATTTTGAGTATTATAGTGGAGAATATAATCTGAACTATTTATTCCAGAGAAAGACAAAAATTAGAAGAAAGAAGAATACTGGCTTGATGATAGGCATATAAAAACTAGGTAGTTTATATAAAAGTTGAAATTCAGATTCCTGTGTCAGTTGGTTTTAGGAGATCCAAGTCTGACATTAGGGGAAAAAAAGAAATGACATACTATCCCTTTGCTTATATTCATTGTAGTGTTTATTCTGTATTTTGATCATGAGATATGAAAATAGAATCATTCCTGCTTTAATAATGGTAATATCAGTTCTTAATATGCGCTTAGATAAATCTCACGACATGGAATTTATTTAATTACATCAAAGCAGAAAAATATATATTGCAGTTGGTTACCTCAAAATAAACGATCTATTTTTCCTTTTGTTTGCTTGAGCAAATATGTAATTTTCTGTAGTGTTTGTCCTAGAAGCATTTGTGTCGTTTGTCATGCACAACAGGGGTTATAATAGAAGGGTTCTAATACTGGGTGAATTAATTTTTATTAAGCTGGTAATAATTTACAAAATGCATTGACTTTTAAATTGAAAACCGTGATTAGAGCCATGTTAAATAAATAAGAGCATTTATAAAGTCACAGAAAACTGTTGAAAGATACGCATGAGAAAGAACAGTGACCAGGGATATTCTGAGAGTTTGAACTATGGCATCATCATACCTTCATTCTGGAGTGTTTTGTTCTTTCATTATACACAGCCGTAGAAAACCAGACTTACTCCAGAATTTAGTATTAGTGATCTGGTGACTTAGAGATTTTCCTAGAGAATTCAGGACTACTTTACCATAGTTCATGACATGTAATAATGGAGGGAAAAAAAATCTATCATCTCCTTTTTGTATAATAAGGTTTCATGTTACTACCAAAGAAAACTCATGCAAGAGGCTTTGCTGCACAGTTCAAAAATAAGTCTAACATAAAATAACTAACTATGAATCATAGTTGATTATACTAGACAGAAGATTTGTGAATTTGTGCCCCACAAAAGAAACACAATCTAACGTTGATACCAACTTTGATACACTGGATACCTTTCAGATAACAAGTTTATTGTTATTTTACAATGAGGCCCATTTCGCACAGTGATGTTCTGAAACTTTTTATATTTCTAAAACCAAATTATTTATCACCTCTAGCCATGGCAGTTTAATACAAGAGCTCTCAACCAATTTCTTAAACAATACTTTGGGTTGTGAAATATCTTCTCAGAGGTCCTCTTTCACTGTAGTGTCACAGCAGTCCTCTACAAACATTGCAGGCTTACCAGTCCAGGCAGGAAACTTCTGAGTACTGATGTTGAGCCCCACAGCTTTTACAGATGTTCCTTTCAACCTTCATGTTGCTATGTTCCATCTGCTGAAGATTTTTCTCTTGACATCTATAGGTCAGATTTTCATTCAGCATTCTGCACCGACTGTGAAAATACACTACTGAAACTTAGATTACTCTAGGGTTTTTGTTTTTTACATTTTCACCGCTGACTTGACTTAGGTACTCAAGCAGGGTGATTTTGGAGATCTGGAAACCGGTTTGGAGTCTTATGTGAAAACTTCAGATTTTTCCTATGCGTCTAATTGTGAAAGTTTCCAGTAAGTTTTTCTCTAGCTAAGAAAAAATTTGCTTTATATAGTCCTATTATGGTGAATATTCCGTAGATTATAATGTGTACAGCTTGATTTTGTTAATGCTGTTTATGTAATATAGATGATAAAAATTGGTATTCATATAGTATTAATACATTCAAAGAATAAG
>VZSC01008535.1:246553-259950 GCA_013398225.1 Steatornis caripensis | reverse complement strand
GGGAAATTTTTTGGTTTTTATTAAAAAAAAAAAAAAAAAGGAGGAGGGCATGTGTCCTAAATATATTTGTATTCAGAATATTGCCTCGTCGTTATTCTAAAATACATTATTTAAATGGATTATATATAACATCCTTTTTTTTAAAAAAACAGACTTTGAAACTTGCATCAAGAAGGGAATTGTTAAATTGATATAAAGGCTTGTGATTGTTTGAAATAATCATGCAACACAAACCTTTTAATGGGGCATGATGAACTGAGACATCTACTTCAATGGAGAAAAATAAAGTGAAACACTTTTCCTCCAAATTGAATACATGATCTGTTGTTTCAATGGGACAATCATCATGTACAAGCCACTGTATTGGGATGTTTTTCAGCCTTAATTGCCCTGTCAGTTACAATTAGAGGTGTTAATGTAACTGTGAAATGCTACAAATTACTTGTGGCTTTTGCTCCTTGCACATTCTCAGCCTGTCTTGCACAAAAGGATATTAGAATTACTGAGAACTCTTAGAGTCTGTTATTTAGGTTTACTCGTTATGCTCCCTGGGTGCAGTTATTAATTCAGTGTGGATTCAATATTATGGGTGTAAAGATGCCTGCAGCAGAGTGATTTAATCCTTTAAAGTAAGGGGAAAAATCTTCATGTATTAGGCATTTTTTTCTGAAATAGCTGCAACTATAATAGGAATTCATATAGCTGTACTGGCTAAAAAATTACTGGTTTTACCCAACTCCTAATTACTATGAAAACCTATGATTTTCCCAATCTTACGTGTGCTTACTGATTTATAGGTATTTGCCGTTGTTTTTTCTGTTACAATAAAGGAGTTGACATTTTTTGAAATCGTACCACTGTGATCATCTAGAACAAAGGAATCGTCTTAGCAGAATGACAGAGCAATTTTTGACTGTTGGAGGAAACACGAACTTGAAAGTGGGGCACTGAGAATAGTGCTTTGCTAGCCCTTTCATTTCAGTAAGCAGTATCAAAAGGTTACCAGGTCCAACGCTGAAGCAAAGGGGACAAATCAAATGAATGAATGAACGCTACGATGCTATACTCTGTGTTAGATTGGGGAAAAGTTGAAATGCAGGAGATTCGTAGAAGGATGGCCAAATGCTCCTGGCTGTGTGGTAGGTTAGATTTTATTTTCTTCTGCTACTGGAAAGCTACTAAGTGCAGTTGTTCAGTGGACTAACTGACTTACTTCTCTTGTGTTGAAACAGCTGCTCTGCATTTCTGCAGTCTTAGAGATTGCACTGCTTTTTGAAAGGGCAAATATCTCTGACAGTGGATTAAACTCCCTAGTGTTTGCTTCAGAGCCGCAAAAATCCTCGGGCTGTGGGTTGGTTTCGTCCTGTCACCTGAAATCTTGGAACACTGAGGAAATTGTACACAGTGAGGGGCACTTCATATACTCACCAAGTGATGGATGGCTAGGTAAAGTGACAGATCACCTGTTCCTTCAGTCTTGAAGTATATATACTGCTTAGTGAAGTAATTTAAAATATCTGTCATCATTATTGGCTGTTTCTTTTGATTAACAACTGATTACTGAAACTCATCATTTGTAAGGCAACATTTTACATGGGATTAATCCAGACAAAATAGTTTCTCCTTAATATCTCTTACCTGTGAAGTGCAGGTATCCTGCTAAAATAAATGTAAATTTAACGACTGTAAAGCCTGAGTGTTAAGATGTTTTCTTTCAGCCTATGTGTACAAGGGTACATGTCAGGATTTGAAATGTTTTGAAAATAGGAAAAAATAAATGAATCTTTAGTCTTCAAAGACATGAATGGTTTTCAAAGATACTTTTTTTTTTTTTGTAAATTTTGAAGGCAAGCACACATTTGTATGTTAGGGAAGTTTTTTTCTTATATCATTTTTCCTATCTCAGCCAAACAAATAAGCAATTGCTAAAATTTTGTAATTGTTAAGAATTGTAAAGACAAAATTATTTACAACAGTTATTTAAGCTGTAAGAAGTAATGATCCTTTTATAAAATTAGTAACTACTAAGGCCTTATTTTTGCATAGTGACAAGTATACATTTTTTTATAGATGGAGTGGCACTGAGTTATGTACCCATGTTCTTTGTGCCTGCTGACACATCTGAGGTAGGAAAAAGAAAATTCTGAAAAAACTGAGAGCATTAATATGTTTGCAAAGTAGACTAAAAAGAATGTACCGCTGGTATGTGACATAGTACATAAACGAAATCTAACATGATATTTAGTGACAAAAACCTTATTAGATGAATATGTCATTCCACTATATGTGTGTTTGAGTGTGTGTATCGACTTAGCGTGGTATTAAAGACCAAGTAGTGAATTTGTCTGACCTACAATATGTAGGAATTAAAATTGCCTAGCATTGTGAGTTTTTATATCATAACAGTTTGATTTTCAGTATTTGTTGGCTAAGCTATAGGGAGTGTTTTGAGGGCTAGTCTGCAACACTAACAGTATCACCATAAATATACTCTGTGAAATACTTTTCTTGCTGAAATGTTTCACAAACTGGCATCTCTGCATGCCTCGCCTATGGGAGAAAAGGAAAGCAGAACCTTTTTCTGTTCTAAAATATCTGGGAAGTGAAGCTTCGTGTTTGCTTCTGTAGGATGTTACATCTCTAGCCTAGTAAGAGAAGTGTACTAAGAATCTAGAAAAGCTACATTTTAATGCTGCCACAGCAGGGTGGTTTACATACTTCAGTTCCTGGTCTGCAAACACTGGGAATAATGGAGAATGGTTTTAACCTGTTCTTTAGGTGTCTGACTTTGGGCTTTCTCCTAGGCTGATCTTCTTAGTCTTACTAAACAGCAAATAGAGGTGGACAGGCTCTGCAGGAAGGTGACTGGGATGCTCTGAGTTAAGCTTCTTCTCTAAGCAGCTCTTTTTAAGAAGCACCTACCTCTCTCCTGTGATAAAATAGGAAGCCTTGCCGAAATCCTTCCGACTCATCTTTCTTGCAGGCTTCCTTTCCCTTGACCTTGTCATCTGCTTAAACCGAGACCATGAAAAGGTATTTTGGAAGTTAAATGCAGTCAGGGGAATACTGCGGAAGTCAAAGAAACTGCTTAACTGTGTAACCACACACAAATAAAGTGCTTGCAAAGCTGAGGTATTAGATAATGAAGTCTTTGAGGAAGAAGCTCTGTTTGGCAGTTATTTGTTAAATAAATAGTGACCAGCAGGCTCTACTTCTGCAATCAGTAACTGAAGTATTTCTTTTCATGTTTAGATAAAAATTTGTTTATGCTGAAGCTCTTGGAAAGATTGACTGAAACTTTTAAAACCACATACTCACTCGAATATTTCACATGTTCTTTGCACCAGTGGATGACAATTTTACTCTTGTGTAAAGCGTCTTATGATAAACAGAAAAAGAACTGTGTTACTGTGGGTCATAGATACGGCTGTACGTGTAAAGAATTTTCAACTATATTGCCATATCAATGTGCATATACTTAAAGATATTATTTCTGTGTATTTAACACTACTGTTTCAGTTACTGGACAGTTACTTTTGACCCATTTCTGTTTTCTGGAGTAGAAGATGATTAACTGCAGCTTTTGCTCCCGTTCTTGCTTATAGACATCTAAAAGAAAGCAATAAAAAGGCCTATTCAAGAGAAAGAAAGGAGGTCAGGCACTTGATCAGACTGTAAGAGCTGGGATTGCTGTCAAAATGGAAAATCTTTTCTATAAAATAATACTTTTTTCTACTATAGTTTTTTCTATTATTCATATAAAATTGACATAAGTTCTGTACTATTTTGTTTTCTCTCTTGAATTTGTAATTCAGCTATTAACCTGCTAACAGAAACAGCAGGTTAAGCTGTGGAAGACCAGTGGCACCCTGACACAGGATGGAAGATGCAGTGTTGGTGTGTTTCTGGACAAGAGCCCTGTGTTGAAAATGTAACTCCTATGGATGTTTTGCTACTGCGAGGACCAGACAAGTCAATCTATCACAAAAAAATTTAAATTATTTAGTGTTTTACTTAGTGTATTTCTTACACCAGACATTCACTTCCTTGTCAGTTTATTCAGTGTGCTCATTGGAGCCACTGGGTGCTGCAAGCAGAGTGTAAAACAACTGAGGACTAAGTCCTGATGTGAGACGTTATCAAAGGAAAGTAATCCTCCCCCAAAACGAAAAAAAAAAAAGAAAATAGTTTATTGTTAATGCAGTTTTTTCCACTCAATAGATGTGTTTACGTCTCTGGATTGAAATGGATAATAAGAAAAAGAGTCATTCATAAGCCTCTGACCTGAAATTCTCATATTTACTCATGAAATACATGCAGAAAAACATTCTTTATACTATGCTTTTGGCATATGCTTCATCCCGGAAAGTGAAACTAGGACTGAGATTTTCTAGGCCTACCCAGTAGTTGGGTTCCTTGTTGACACCGAAGAAGATCTAAGTCATAGTAAAATAGGAAATTTACTGGGTCCTGTACTGCATGCGTGTTAGTTTCTCAAAGGTATCAGATATATGTAGATCAGCTAATGACTGTTGGTCGCAGTGCTAGTCAAACAAATAATATGGAATGGGAAGGTTTGTAGTCCTAATTAGTACACTCTGAGCCGTCCTTTCTTTAATCCTGCCTCATCTCTCTCTTCAGATCGGAATTTCATAGCTGATATTTTCTTACATTAGTTTTCAGTGCTACGTTCTTCACATAAATGGTATGTCCTAATCGTTAGGCTTTATCTGATGTAGCTAATTTTTTTCCTGGTATTTTTATATCTTCCCATTGTCCACACTTTGGGTATTTGTATAGGATCCCTAATGGCTCATGGAGTCGAGAACAACACTAGAATTTTTAAATGATCCTGGCATACCAGAGAAAGTATCTGAAAAAAAGAAGGAAATTTAATAGAGAAAAGCCCAAGGAACTATAGGTAGACAAAAATAAGTGCCGTGCACTTACTGGGTGAACTGATTAGGTGGTAGCTCTCCAAGAAAGGTGAAGAAGTTGTGCTGGATCGCAGTCAGAATGTATTCCGTGATAGACATGCTGTTGGGAAAATGGCAAGCATGTATTGCAGTGTGCCAAACAGTAGTGTATTTTCAACTCTGTTCATGAAAAGAGCAAGTTCCTGCTGAGATCCGTGAGATGTAGTGTTCACACAACAATATCATGTCATGGCATGCTCACAGAGTTTCAGTTTTGTTTAGTAGTTAGCTCTTTTGTGTCATTTTGTTATGATACTGGCCCCGTAGATACTGACAACTGAAGTTGCTATAAGGTAAACAGGGAAGGATTACTGTGGGAAAGATATAGAAAGAAGTAACACTGCTTATGTCAAAGATAAATAATGATAGTTATGTCTGAGAAAAAAGTCATGATTTATGGAGGCTTCAGAGATCTTAGTTCCATGTCATTTATTTTGGCAGCTCTCCATTTACTCCACAGTAAATGAAGTATCTCTATAATAGAATTAATAGATACAATGCTACTCTCTCTACAGAAAGGCAGAAGTCTTCTCTAAGCTCTCAGATATGCAAAATATTAAAGGTGAACATTTCTGTATTTTGGTAGTCAGATGTTATTCCACACGCATTTGCACAGATCAGAAAACTCTATTTGATTTAGGATAAAAATCATTGTTACTTCTTCACATTTTCTTTACAAAAGAAAAAGCCAGCAGGAATCCTGCACTTACAGCGATTCCCGGGGAACAGAACAAGAAGTCCTTTGGAGTCAGCCATGGCTCAGGGATTTTACAGCTATATAGCAGGTGAGTACCCTGGGGTCATCACACAGTCATAGGATGGTTGAAGGGGCCCCTGGAGAGCATCTAGTCCAGCCCCCTGCTCACAGCAGGGTCACCTAGAGCTGGTTGCTCAGGGCTTTGTTTTGTCTGCTTTTGAATATCTCCAAGGATGGAGACTCCACAGCCTCTCTGGGCAACCTTCTGCTGTGTTTCACCACCCTCACAATAAAAAAGATTTTTCATATGTTTAAATGGAATTTCCTGTGTCTCAGTTTGTGCCCACTGTGTCTGGTCCTGTCACTGGGCACCACTGAAAAGAGCCTGTCTCCGTCTTCTTTGCACCTTCCCTTCAGGTATTTTTATACCTTGCTAAGATCAATGGCTGACAGTGGTCTGTCCACCACTCCTCCCATTTCTATCAAGAGGATTCATGCCTCATTGTTAGGAACATTAGGAACACAGATGTTAAAGGGTGTGGGTCCCAGTGTTGACCCCTGGTGTTTACCACTAGTGACTGCTCTCCAGCTGGATTTCATGCCACTGATAACAACCTTTTGAGCCAGTTCTGATAGTTATCAATTAACTTGACTATTCACTTACCTACCCCACGCTTCTTCAGCTTGTCAGCGGAATGTTACGGGAGGCAGCGTAAAAAGCCTTGCTAAAGTACAAATTAACAGAATCTCCTGACTTCCTCTCATCCACTAAGCCAGTCATCTCATCATAGAAGGCCGTCAGGTGGTCAGACATGATTTTGCTTTCATAAATACATTATTGAGTGATATCTGCCAGCTCCCCCAGCACCCATGGGTTCATCCTGTCAGAGCCCATGGACTTTGTATATGTCCGGTTTGTTTAAATGTCCCATAATCTGTTCCTCCTGCACTGGGGGTAAGTCTTCTTGGCTCTAGATTTCTCCATGGGCCTCAAGGACCTGAGGCTGCAGAAGGCCAGTGATACCAGTAAAGTTCGAGGTGAAGATATCATTGAGTACCTTGGCTTTTTCCATGTCCTTTTTTACCAGGTCCCCCACTCTGTTCAGCAGCAGGCCCACATTTTTACTCGCTTTTTTTCGTGTTGATACACCTGTAGAGGCTTTCCTTGTTTCCCTTTGTGACTCTCTCCAGATTCAACTCCAGGTAGGTTTTGACTCTTACCCCCGTCCATGCACCCTATCTCTATATTCCTTCTTGGTGACCTAACCCTGGTTGCGGGGAAAAAACCCCATCTTTTATAGACTTTCTTTTTGTGTTTGAGTGTACTCAGGCGGTCCTTGTTCATCCACGTAGGCCTCCTGCCACCTTTGCCTGATTTTCTGTGCAAGGAGATGGACTGTTCTTGAGCTTAGAGGAGGTGAGCTTGAAAATCAACCAGCTTTTCTGGACCTGTCCTTTCCCCAGAACTCTCTCCTGTGACAATCGTCCAAGCAGATCTGTGAGCAGGCCAAAGTCTGCTCTTTCTTTCTCCCAAGTTAAGCAGGGCTCTTGAGATTAACAGTATGTTTTAAGCTACTTTGTGAGATTTCAAATGCCATACACGGGAGCTGAGCTTCAAGCGTTGCTATACAGCTTGCAGGATGTTGAGTCTGTGTCCTATTTCTACTTGTGCCACAATCAACTGAGCTTTTAAATTGAGGTGCTATACCTCATGTCCATTTCTACTTTTGAACAGTGTGTCCATACAGAGGCAATCATCTTCCCTTAGCCAGTGTGTTGCTCTCCTAAACTAATTACGCTCTGTAAGAACAGGTCTTCAACTGCTCAAAAGAGTGCAATGCAGAAAGTTCCCAAGCTAGTGCCTAGTCAAGCTAGCATGTCCGCCCTGCCAATCCCTGCCAACAGCATAGCTTAATACAGCATTTCTTAAATTAAGTCATGCCTACCAATGTTCTTTCTGCTGTTGGGTGTGAAGTTCATATTTTCATGGCTGCAACGTTTGGTAGCTTATTGTGATTGTGTGATCAAGTACACTTGATATGGACCTAAAAGAATTTCTGCTAAGTACACGAAGCTGATTTTGGGTAAAATACAAATAGCATGAAATGTAATGATACAGAGCTCCATTACTCAATTTCTGACTCCTGCTCTACCCATATTAATCACCTGTCACATTCTCTAGTAGAAATATCTGACACACAATACAGGCAAACTGGGTAGAATAAAATTGATGTTTACATTTCCAGTATGAAATTGTATTTATGTGGCATGAGCTGATTGAGATTATCTAAAATATACCTATTTGGCTTTCTGTCAAAACAATTTTAGAGCACTTTAAAGATTTGTCTTTGTGTTGTAGATTAAATATCAATTCCAGAACTTCAATACCCATTAATTTCTCACAAGCTATTTAATTACAATGCACATTAGTTTCACAAGAAGAGTAATTACTTTTAGTTTTTATTGTATTGATGCACTTATTATACATAAAGATTTGAATTTTGTTCTAAAAGCGTAACCTCTGTATTTTGTAAGCTGCGAAGGAGACGTGGAAGTGAATAAAGTGATGGAGGATCCACAAGTTAGAATTTTTTTCCTTAAGAAGATCAATCTCTTTCTGTTAAAATCCTATCCTGTTTGCTCTTACTGTCACAGAAAGCAACATGAGTTTTCTCCAGCATCTTTGCTAGTAGTTAGATGATATCCATAGGATTAATTTGACTTTCGGAATTACTATTGGTGGTAAAAACAGCAAAAGACCAAGCACCTTTGAAGGAAGATGAAATAAATACAAAAATTAATTATGGAATTTAAATGTCAGTCTCCACGGGAAAGAAATACTAAAAATACTAACTTATGTGAAGATACAGTTAAGTTCTTGAAGTGGTTCTAAGTATTTTCTATGTGGTTGCAGGGACTGAGGTTCACAGAGTAGTAAAGTGTTGCCTGAAAAATCGTTGGCAGTGGGACATTATGCTGAGATCACATGCTTCAGAATATTAATATTGAAGTTGTGATTTGTTAATCTGTGGGCAATAGCTTTTATTTAAAATACTCTGTCCGAGATATTAAAATGTGCTCAAAAAATTCCTATTAAAATGTTTGTGTGTCTGAAATATTTAGGTTTTGAAAATTTCAAGCTCCTTTTTTTACTCCATATTTTTATGAATTTAAGACCTTTTTATGCTTAATTGTAGTACATAGCTTTTTGTATTTTGCTATTATTATTTAACTTTTCAGCTATAGATTTACCTCCATTCTAGGAAATGGAGGAAATATCAGTCACCAATTACAAAAGCCTACCAAGGAAACACTTAAGTCATAAAACCCAGTTCTTAAACTAATTTTCCTTATCTTCTTCCCATTCCTCTTGCCTACGTAATCTATCCCTTTACCTAGAGAAAAATAAATTTCAATACATACTAGTGTTTCCTGACCATTTTCCCCAAAATGCTAATTATTGTATCAAATAATAAAGTGCAGCAAGAAAAAAATCAAAATAAAATCAATAATCTGCAAATTATCAATCTCTGTAATGTACTTGTATTCAAGTGTATGTGAACATTGGGAATGTGTATAAGACTGTTGTGAAACAGTTCCTTGTTTATAGCTGAAATAGCCAAGGATGTAAATTTAATAATTTATGCATAAAACTAATTATTTATGCACTCATGCATATATGCACTATATGCTACTTATGTACTTTACCTGTATGTAAATTATTTACATATTATTTATGGTTAAATATCAGACATGCAGAATGGGGACGTATACTGGGTTCCATAAATTACTGGATTAACTGTGGTTTAAATACATCAATTGAACAAATGGGTTAATAAAAATGCCTCCCATATTCACTTGCAATTATCAACTGTTTCCTACCTCCCTGACAATACCATAAAACCCCAATGCAATTACTGATGTTGTGCAGCAGTCACACAGCTGCAAAGCTATGTTTATATCAAACTACAGTAACTCAGGCTTGAGTTTTTCGGACAGAGTACTGCTGGACATGGCATCACGTAAGTTTATTTAAATTATGTTTACATGTACAACCTTTAATTACTCTTACAGAAACCTCCATAACTCTGCTGAGTATCCTACCAACACTGTTTTGAAATAGTCTGGTACAAAACAAGCTGTTACAAATGAACTGAGCAGAACCAGAGAGCATATATAAGGTCCAACACCCCTGGCTGACTGCCAAAATCCTTAAGAGTATGGTGATGTGCACAACGTGATGCTGTGGCCTGATGAAATCCAGGTCAGTAAAGTAACCCAGTGCCTGAGGATCAGCTGTGGTAAAATCTAGCTCCAGTCACTGGATGGAAACGTGCTGTGGAAAAAGGTACCGTTTGAGTTGGAGCAGAACACAGGTTGAGTGGGAAAAATACAGAGTAGGAGTTAGAGCAAAGACAACACTGAAGACTGTTGTCCTGTTGTAGCAGACAGGAAAAATAGCGCATATCTAGATTTTTCACTGTTGCTCAGGTAGGGCTACAAAAGATGAAAGATGCCCTATGACAAATTGTTAAAAGGACAGATGGACCAACTGTATGGAATGAGGAAAGAAGAGGAAAGGAAATTAATTTCAAAAAGGTCCAGAAAGTCAGCGTTAGTGTTGAAGACCATTGTATAGAGGCAACAATTCTTTAAATCAGTTTAGTTCTATAAATCTGGCATCCTTTCATGGTTTTAACTAGCCTGCTGCATGTGAACCAAAGGGTCACATCCATATTGTTAAAACTGCAGATACTCTAAGAAATTAAGTCAGCTCGTCAACATCTCATGGAGTTGTAAATACATAAACTATATATCATTGTTTCACAGGCAGCATCAGAGAAAAAAGAAATGCAGAAAATGCAGAGGCCATTGACCAAATTTCATGACTGAGCATTCAGTGATGCCTGCAATGTATACTTTTCCTTAAATACTTGTGTGAGATAATATTTCATAATGACCATTTTTATTTCTTCCTGTTCCCAGACAAAGATTCCTAAAAAGTAGAAACAAATGTCCCGGAATGTATTTAAGCATTAATTTGGTACATTAACTCTTTTATATTAGCCAGGTCAGTGAAAGCAGAATTGTGCATTACCTTGAAAAATGAGGGAGTTTGTTTCCTTACTGACTTCAGTATTATTAATTTTGTTATCAGTTTGTATCTTTTAAAAGTAGCCTTTTGACAGCCTAATTCTTTCCACAGCACATTCGATTTTTGTGTGTCTATCTTTCCTGGGTGTTTTTTCCTAAGCATAGGGGGTTTTAGTTTTATAAAAATAATCACTTCTTTTTCTTGTGCTGTTTTTCACTTGTAACCTGAAAGGTACCAGCATGTGAATATTAATTCTTGTAATACACTGCACGTGTCGCAGATGTGAGAAATGGGGGTGCTGAATGCGTGATGTGCAGCTCTCCCAGAGAAACTGGGGCTGACTCCAGCCCTGAATACTATATTCTGTCTTAGCTGAGAAGATTTGAAGCGGTCTTTGATCAGGGAAGGGATGATAGGAGAAAAAAGGAAATTATGCATTCCAGAAAATGAAAAAATAATTTAATATTTTGTGGCTCACTTATGTTTCTTTTTCTACAGTATCCTGTAATGTTTCTTTTATATCTGAAATAACATGCTAATATCTGTGCTGTATGCTACACTATGGAATTCTCAAGTGTGCAGTCTCAGAAAGGTCCACCTTTTCCTTCTCTTTCTATAATGTACGAAATTCCCAAGAGAATTGGGAGAGGGGTACTCAGAACCAGTCTGTGCTTTCCGTAACATTACCTCCAAGTGCCTTTATTAGTACCATAGTGCAGTCATGCATTTTAAAGACTGATTTACCATTGATCATTATTTTTATTGTATGTTTTCAAGCAATTTGATACATTTATATTGCGCCTGTCATTTTGATATGTGAATACCAACAATATTGAATACTGCTAGGTCAAAGTATAAGTAGCATTTTCATATTTTCTTCTGTCATGAGACACAGAGAGCAGTTGTTCCTGTGGTTTGCTTAGTTGCACTTTCTAAAATAGCAGCACTGCTCTTAGGCATGGAAGCTGACTTGACGTTGTTTAAGGATGTAGATTTAGGCCATTCTCAAATAATATTTTGTGGATAAAGATGTGATGCAGTATGCCTTTCAATGACCATTGAGATTTCTAGGGTCTCCTCTACCCAGGAAGACAGCTCACTAGTTTACCAAGAAAAGTTGCATTTTGCTGTGATAGCCTTTAATGTCTGGATCTTTTGTTTGTTTTTCTTGCATGGCAAGTAAATCTGTTTGGTGAGAGCTCGGTGTCAGTATCCCAGTAAAGGAAGAACCAGTAGGTACTGTCAGTGAGATTCATGGAAATTTCTATATAGCAATTCCTGAAAACTGAGTGGCTTTCTGTTTCTTGGAGTGAATTCACTATTTATAAGGCAATAAATAGAAAAAAAACCCCTATGCAAAAATAAAAAAAGTTTTATTAAAAAGAATCAGGAAATCCTTTAATAGTATATCTGTTAGTACTAAGTCATCATTTTTTCCTTGTCCCAGCTGATGAAATCAGATAATTAAAACTTTAGATGCATACCATTTTATTACTGTCTGATGGAAGTTATGAACTGTTGTTCCAAGTAGCAGGTTTTTCAGAGTCCATTGTTTTGCATTTAACTAAAGGTTTAAAACCGTATTATCTAAGCTTTGTCTAGCAGAATATTTGGACGATATTACTGCTTTGTGGTTTCTATACCTCTTGAAGCAATATAGGAGATAGGTAAAAGCTTGGTATAACTTGTCCTCATGTATTCTTTTCCCTTTTGCTGCTTGGGAAAGCTTGTTTTCATTTCTCTCACTGTTATGCTCCCTTCTGAGTCAATACAGAAACTCTTAATTGTCGTGTGTGTTCCTGAGTTACAATATTTTTTGATGGCATGACATGTGATAGTATGATAATATGAAAGGAAGTGGATCTTGCATGGTGCTTATAATTAGAGTTTAATTTACATGTGAATATCCTCACAGACTTCAGTGGGAAAATATCTCTAATCTACATGTTATGTTGAATCATGACACTCTCAGGGTCATTCCTAAAATTGCTGTCGGTTAGCAGTGGCTGTGGTTTACTTCTGAGTTGAAGGGCACTATCCATATACAATATGAGATTCTTAATAAAATGAAAATGTTTAATGTCAACCCATAGTTAATGCGTCGTGAGATTTGTCAGAATGTTATATATTTAATAAAATAGTATTTGGGACCTGCCTTTGATGTAATTGAATGTGATTTCATAAGAGAGAAAGCCTGGAGAATTGAAGACTTGCCCTTGGTGAAGGAGGATTGGGTCAGAGACCACTTAGGCAAACTGGGCACCCACAAATCCATGGGCCCTGACGGGATGCACCCACAAGTGCTGAGGGAGCTGGCAGGTGTTATTGCTAGTCCACTCTCCGTCATCTTTGAAAAGTCGTGGAGAACAGGAGAGGTGCCTGAGGATTGGAGGAAAGCCAATGTTACTCCAATCCTCAAAAAGGGCAAGAAGGAGGACCCGGGAAACTACAGGCCAGTCGGTCTCACTTCCATCCCTGGAAAGGTGATGGAACGGCTTATACTGGAAGTCATCTCGAAGCACATGGAGGAGGAGAAGACTATTAGGGGTAGTCAACATGGATTCACCAATGGTAAATCCTGCTTGACCAATCTGATAGCCTTCTATGATGGCATGACTGGCTGGGTGGA
>VZSC01008535.1:216032-245682 GCA_013398225.1 Steatornis caripensis | reverse complement strand
ACTGTGTGCAGTTCTGGGCTCCCCAGTACAAGAGAGACAGGGAACTACTGGAGAGAGTGCAGTGTAGGGCAACAAAGATGATGAGGGGACTAGAGCATCTCTCGTATGAGGAAAGGCTGAGAGAGCTGGGTCTGTTCAGCCTGGAAAAGAGAAGGCTGAGAGGAGATCTGATCAATGCTTATCAGTATCTAAAGGGTGGGTGTCCAGAGGATGGGTCCCCTGGGAGGGCTGGGGCAGGGTTTATTGGGGCTTACCTGCCTGGCCTTGCCCCTCTCGGCTCCTTTGTGTTGGTAGAAATGACCCTGTAATTGTATAACCTAACATGAACCTTTGAACTTTTCTTGATTTTTTGTAAGCTTATACTGCTGTGCTCTACAAACATAATGTATAGGTTGCAGGATTTTTGTTCTGACTCCTTTTTATCTCTGAAAATAGCACGGGTAGGGGCAGGGACTCTATAAACGGTTGTATAATGCTTAGATTCAGTGCCCTTTTTAGTTTCAGAAATTTCAGCCTTGTTTCTTCTGCCTCACAAGGAGAGTGCCCTAAATCAGTGAGTTGGAGATTTGCTAGATTATAGATGCTGTCCATCCTTGTGTCGGAACTGTGAAAAGAAAAAAAAAAATACCTGGGTTTCTGAGTCCAGAAGGAGAGGAAAATATAACCACAACTGTGTTATGAGTATGTTCGTGTAGGAGTGGGGATACCAAGACTGTGCTATTTCGGCTTAATTTTTGTTTGCTTATTTGCTTTAACAGATTGGTAGTGATGGAAACAGGCGTTCTGCTGTTTTTCTCTCTTGCTCAGCTGTTTCTCTCTCTTGCTTCTTCTTCTTCTGACCTCAGATGCATTAATACCACCCTGCGTGGGGCATGCAGTGTACGTCTTTAGCCAGTAGTGATGAGGGTCCCTTTAGAGTCAGTAGAGAAAAGTGGTATTCCAGAACTCAACTCACCATATCTGTTTTGGATATGAGATTCACTTTCCTAAATAAAGGCATCCAGTGTGCCATTTTAGATGCCAAAGGTATCTTGCTCGGGCTCTATGTGCTGCTCAGGTGTCTGATCACATCTGTGTTGTGTTTGCCAGCCCCATGGAAATTTCTCAGATACCCTACGGCATCTGGAATGGGTTCATAAATACTTAGGTTTAGGCAACTGAATTCCACTCTAGATATCAATTCCAGGATAAAAAACACTCTCTAAATCCCCTCACTATTAAGAAAGCCTAGACAACCACTTTACATGTAGATCCAAACTGTAGACATCTAGACTTGGTCAGATCGGTCCTACCAATCTGTTTTTGAAAAAAAATCTGCAACAATTCTAATAATTTCTGACTAAGTATTGTGAATGAAATGAAGGGCTAAATTAAATTCCAGTCTAAATGGGTACAGGTCTACTGAATTTGTGGGGGTTTTTTTGTAGATGCTGGATTGTTTCTGAGTCTCATTTTCTGCTTACTCAACTAGAGCATTCAATAAAACGTGCTTTCGGTGGTATTGTGCATATGGAAGTCCAATAAGCAAGTATCCATTTTGTTACTGTATGTGAATCACAGCACTTTTATTTATTTTTTTTTTATTTGTGTCTAAAGATAAGGTATGTTGAATAATAGAAAGATATGGGGCTAATATTCAGAAGTTGGTTAATTATAAGTTGTATTCTGAAATCAACTCTAAAGTATGTTTAGTCTTTTACTGATACCAGCTTTACATTTCCAGAAGTTAACATGGAGAAGCTCAGGACTCCTAGATGGCAGAAGGAAAACTATTAATATGGTATTTTATCTTATGCTTTATATATTAAGTAATCTAAAAATGGAAAGGTGGTGTTGTGTTTTAAATAGCTTATTGTTATTGAAATCTCATCTTAAAATTAAAAAGCTATACTATAGTAATATAGGACACTTCAGGGCATTTTTAGTGAAATGTTGAAGTGCTTTGGATGGTTAAAGACAGCTGTTTTGTTACGTTATGTCTCTGAATCTACCCAAGGCATATATAAATGGAGTATCAAACATGCCTTGGGGCATCCTAAAAATTTATAGATGGCATATTAAAATGTTGGAGGAGCAAAATGATTATTGATAGACATTGCTCAAAAAATCATGTTGTTTCTTCATAGCCCAGCCTCTGTTGATCCGTGCTGATGGGGCGATATTCACTCTATAGGAAAAAGATGGGACAGGACACGTATGTGATAACAAAAATTAATCTAGGCATACTTTCCTCTCCAGATAATGTAATCTGCAGCATGAGAAATAACTAATTGGATTTTGCCTTATATGAGCTCCCTCTTTAGACCGATTTCCAAAAACTTCATGTGCTTTCTGTAATGTATAAGATAGATCAGCAAACTCAGGTGCCCAGAGGTATAGAAAATACAGTATTTATTTTAGATTATATTTTTACTTTGAGGGGATTGGGGGAAATAGAACCTATGTGTATCCTGTGCTCTCATTTTGTACTCTACAAGATTATTTTTATTGGTTCTTTGATATAGTGCAAGTGAAATCAGGAAGTAGACTGCAGAATTCCAATTAATTTAATTTTGTCACTTTAAATCCACATTCTACCTATGAAAACAGAGACTTCAGTAAAGGAGTTTGTGAACCCTTTGATGGAAAAAAGTCAGGATTGAAAAGAAAAGTTCAGAAGAAACTTTCAAAACTAAATGTAAATAAAAGAAATGCACAAAATGAGTAGCAGAAGAAAATCAAGTTTTCATTTGTCTGTATTCAGTCAGAGACTGATTTTCAACAATATTTGGTATCTTGCCCTCCAGTCTCATATGATTGTCCTGCAGCACTGCAAACTGGACCTTGGAAGTGTGGTGGTGAAGTTCTCAAAATATGAGTTTTAACCACGAGCATATAATTTTGAAGTCAACTGGAGTTAAACCTCGGTGGGGGTTTGAAATCAGATCAATGCACAGCAGGGAAAAAATGGCAGTGACTGAGAAAAATCTGAAGTAACTAATAAAATAAGAGCTAAAGATTTTAAGTCACAAAGGCAACCAGAAGTTGAAAGAAACCACTGTATATCATGCAATGAAACAGGGATGAGCTGGGACTTTTAAGAGTTAAATGTATGACACAGGAGAACAACATCGTGAAATAAACACAAAGAAGAAAAGGTAATCTATTAAACAGCTCAAACATAAAATTACCTATGGGTGGCATACTTTTTTGGTATTTGGAAAAAAGACTTCTCTACATTCACCAGAAGGCAGTGAATAAATACGCCTATTTGCTCAAATACATCCCTCCTCTGGCCCTACTCGTATCCCCAAGCATGTACAGACATCTCAGCCTTGCTAATTCTGATGAAAATGTTTTTTACTCTTCAGACAAGGTTGTCATTTCTGTTGCCCTACCAGCTGGCCCTCTGCTGATATATTGAAATAACCTGTCATCTGAATGACAGCTGGCAGTAAGAGGACGTCTGGTGATGGAGTTGATTACTAAACTTCATTGACAGAAATAAGTGGTTTTGCTCAGTCTTTCTCCAGCCTTGCTTCTGGGCAGGAGAACAAAGATAAATATTCATTGACAGACTTTGAGTTTAATGAGAATTACTCAGCCACGTGGATTTTTTTTTCCCCTTCTCCTGTCTCTTTTTTTTTTTATTGGAATAAATTTTCGGCACAGCCACTAAATGCTTTAGAGAAAATTTCCTTGTCTGATGCCATTCTTATGCTATTATAACATTTATATGCATGCTATATTATACGCTAGTATATTAAAGGTTATCTCTTCTTTTTCAATAGGCTACTTAGATTTTCTTCCCCTGTCTCTGAAACACAGAAGCAAAGCCTGAATTGGTAATTTTTCATGCTTCCTGACAAAACCAAATGTTTAATTATACAAACTAAAATACAGGGTATATTCACAGCCTTTGAAGGCTTGAAGTGACAATGGAAGATAAAAGGAAATGATCCAATCTTTGCCACTGGAAGATACTCCCAAAAACATGAAGCAGAGATCTGATAAAGAAGGGTACGGCGGCAATTATCAGTAGGGCTTTAGAAACATTAGACACTCTGTTTTCAATGACTCCAGCAGCTGATCTTTGATATGTATATCCACAGATACACAAATAATAATAATTTAAAACTTAGCAAACAATGTCTTTCCTTGGCTAGATATCATACTGGCAACCATTACATCAAAAAAGAATACTAGTGCATAATTGTGAGGATTTTCTGCTTCTAAAGCGATGTCCAATATGTTTCTTTTTAAAACAGTTTCTCTTTCACATTCTTACCTTTCTTCAAAAAATAATTCATTCTTTCTTTTAGCAATACTACATTTTCCTAAAAACCTTTCTAAAACTAAAGTGTTCAAGCAAATTCTTCAAGATGAGGCAGGTGGGAGATAGCCCTACGGCCCTTAAATCAGGATGGTGTGCAGAGGGAGACAGGCCATGGCAAGGTGCATGCTGCAACACTGAGGATAAACAGTTCTTGGTAAAGCTTAACTCTTTGTGGGCATTCTTTGTGGCATATGAACTAAAGTGAAATGTAGTCTGTGACTGTGTGCTTGTAGTCTGGTTTTGTACAGCACATACTTGTGATGACTGAAATTTATTAGGTATTTTTTTAAATGAAATTAAAAAATTCGGACACATTTAATGAGTTGATGTTTCAGGATCTTGGACGTCATTCTGAGTATTCAATACAACATAATCATAAAATCAGCAGAAAAAGAGACGGCGTTTTGTTACAATGCTCCTGCTAAAAGCATTTTCAGTGATTGAGAGGACGTCAACAGGCTCAGTAACAACAGCTAAACGCAAAGTACCCAAGGCACTCTAAAAATGAAAAGACTGACTTAGAAAACCAATGTTATTTCTTACAGTCTCTTTTATATACAGTTGTTTCAGATGCTTGATGACTAGCAATGTATGTTTTGTGTTACCGGTGTGCCTTTAAAAGAGACATTTGGAACTGTAATTCAAGCCCAGTTTTTAATTGACCAATATCAATCGCAGGGCTAAATATGAACAAAAAGAGACCATCTCAACGTTAATGCATTTACATTTACGTGTTGTAAAAATATTATCCCTAGTATGAAATACTTTGACATGGAAGAATTCTGTTACGTTATAAGAGAGACAGAAGACAAAATTTACTGTTATTTTGTGTAATTCATTATTGTGAAAACATTTATTACTATAAGTGACAAAAAGTAAATTTGCTTTGTAAAATTATTTGCATGCTAATAAATTATATTTAAAAGTTATGAATTAAAAATATGCTTGACTAATAAATGTGGAAGGAACTATAATCCTGAAGAATAGATACAGGGTTATGTCAAAAAAGCCCTGATCTTAATCTTGATCCAGCAGTAATTCATTGTACAGCCTTTTGCAAAGCGTTATGCCTTTCTGTGTTTCCCGAAATAAGGATAATAACGTTTACCTGTCTGCCTTATGGGGGTATAGTGAATATCAATTAAATCATGCTTGTAAAGTATTCTGATAAAGTGTCATATCATTGCTGTTTTAGTTATTGTGAGGATAATAAAAAATGAGTGACCAAAATTTTACACAGTATTGTCAACTGATACAAGAGAAGACAGCATAAAATTTGTCATTGGATCCTTAACTTCATACTCTTGTCAGACCTTGCAAGCAGACACGGGATAATGTGCGATATTTCTTATCTAGACGTAGCAAGCTGAATAAAGAACAGATTGTCAGCCTAATACATATCTCAGTAGCCCCAGGGCAGAGCAAATCTTTGTGGTCAATTTATGAATGCCTGAAAGGTTTAACCAGGAATAAAATAATGCAAGCTGTCAACCTTTATTGTAATTTCCCAGTTTAAATTTTTTCTTGCTTGAATGAATCAGTTCAGCAATGGTAGCACAGAATTAACTGTATTCCTAAACTCTCACAACATTCATCAATTTTGCAGTTAACAGTGAAGGAGCTTTTGATGCATTTGTTCTAATAGTTCGTTTCAGTAAGTACTTATATTGAATGAACAATGGATCTGCATTGTCTCCAAACACCCTCAGGGAATATTAGAATCTAGATCTGTTGTCCAGCCCTAAATTAAACAAGCTTGTGCACCCACATAAGTACGGCAACAAATAGCCTGGAAGGATTTACCTTTAAGCTTCTCAAAGAAATAACACGAGAAAGGAATTGTAAGAGAATTTAATGATCAATGACATGTAATTCAAAGTAATATATTTATCTCAGGAGATTTTTCCAACAGAAAAAGCAATCGTGCTTACAGTGTTTAAAAAATCAACAGTTTCTCTCCTACCAGTCCATGAATTGGCCTAAAAATTTAGAAGCTGTTCTACTATGCGGACGTATCTCTTGTCTTCTTCATTACTATATTAATTGTATTTACTGATTTATTGTGGTATGGTGTTTTATAAAGAAGCCCATCATCTTACAGGATAGAAAAAGACATTAAGCTTCCCGAAGTTAATATTCTTAAGTTCCTGAAGTTAATATTGGAAAAAATCCCATTAGTAGATTGCGTTAGACTGTAATCTTTCCTGCCAGGAGAGGAGGCTGTGGACAAGGCTGTTGATGCCTAACTGGGGAAGGCGTGCACATAGCTACTGGAAAATCGTTGGAAATCTTTATCTCCTTCAATATATTCTCACACTGGCCACATCGTGGAGCTACAACTAAATGAGTCAGAAACTTTGAAGCACCCTGCCAGGTTCGCGGAAACAGCAGTATGTGAGGCAAGGCATTAGATAATGTGTAGTGTGGGCAAATGCATTTTAATTTTGTTATGAAATTATTTTTTTAAAAAATCATATGAGACTATAAACACCTTCTACTATTTTTAAAACTGAAGTAAAACATTGTCTGGAAAAATATGATGCACCTTGACTTTTGTCCTAACTCATGCAGCTATACGTTGAGAATAAGGCATGTTACCATAAGCAAGCAGTTTTACAATGCCAGAAAAAATCTTCCTTATTATGATCAGTTTATGCCCAGAGAAAGAGAATTAACAGTCTCTGCCTTAATTACTATAGTTATTGAAATTGCGGTTACTGTTCTTACTCAAGCATTTGGTTGTTTTTTTTAGAGATGAATTAGGAAATTTTCCTAGATAATATCTTAGCTGATTTTCCAGAATTGTTTGCTTTCTCTGTTTATTTTTACTGCATTTCAGTATACGTGCATTACTGATTTTCGTAGGGTATAGTTGGGGTCTTTAAACATCTGCTTCAGCTTTCAATAAAAACTACATCAACCTAAGAGGCCCTGGCTTAGTGGCCAGATTGTTGGCTGAAGTGGTAGCAGCTTGGAGAAACTCAGGTCTTTTTAAGAAATGCCAGGTGTTTGTTTGTTTTCAGAAGGTTCTGGGATTTGATCTGGGGATGAAAAAACCATTTTGGCTTATCAAACTGTTTTTCTGAAGTATTTGCCATGAAAAGTCATTTCTCCCCAGACCGACCACTTCAAAACAGCCTGTTCCCTAAGCAACCCCAGGTTGGCTTCAAGTGGATGGTTTTGTAAAGATCCCAAAGTATACAGGTTGTATGTTTCCTGTTGAAATAAATAACTAGGTTTTGGGGTTTTTTGGGGTTTTGGTTTTGGTTTTTTCTCCCTGATAGGACTTAGTAGCTTCTTTTTGCTTCTTTTTCTGTCGTCTTTCTTTGAAGAGTCAGAAGTGAGCAAAGTGGTTAAAGTTTGTGAAAACAAAGGGGGGAGCTCTTGCTGCACTGACTGGACACAGAGGCAGCTGTAGGAAAGCTCGTGCTGCTTATTTAAGCCGTGTAGCAGAAGGGGAAATTCAGGGAGGGTTTTGGAGTGATCTTTCTGACCACTTCTCTTCTAACCCCTGCCTTGCCCATGCAACTATTGGCGACGTTACTAAAAGATTCGTGCTTGAAACGACACTTTGGACGAGACTGAAGCATGCCATGCAGAACTGAGTTTTCTCTCTCTGTTGGATTCTGGCTACTTTGTAAATATTGTAGAAAATGTACATACATATGTAGAACTGAAAGCATTGGTTTTGATTTTGTTCGTGATATGTCATTTCTGTTTCAAAATGATGCACACCATCAGTATCAGAAAGCTTGATTAATGTTAGTTTTGAATTTAGCTGTTTTCTATAGAAAGGCTATATAACACAAGTCCCATTTCTTAAGCGTATTCAAGTCTTGGTCTTTAGGTTAATAAATAAAAATTTTGAAATCGTCATAATTTAAAAATGATCATGACAATTCAATCCCCAGGTACATGGAACTTCATATATTTCTAGTGTAATTTTTCTGAGAAGTATGTGGGGGAGTTTTAAATACACAACCCAGTACATATGCAAGTATATAATCAAATTCCCTTTGTGTCTGCAGGCTGAAAATATATCTCCCTTTTTAAAGATCAGACTGTGGAACAGATAAATATTTGCAGTTGGGAGGCATTTACTCTGCAGGACACAGAAAGCTATCCATGTTTGTATGTTTACTCTTCAGTGTGACAGGCTCTTAAATGTTTAATGTAAGAGGTATTTCTTCTGCCCTTAGGAAAAAAAAAAATCACTTTCTCTCCTCTGCCATTTCCTTTAATAGCAACAATCTCCTGAGCATTGGGAAGGATTTTTATCTTAAAATACATATACAGTATTTGTAGACTTGACTTTTAGTTATCTCCAGAAAAAAAAAGCTTTTTTTTTTTATTATTGATGTTGTTTTCCTTTTTACTTAGATGCTTCTGTTATGATTCCACTGACAACCCTGTCACTTTGTGCAACTCCAAGAAGAGCCTTGTACCTTTGAAATGTTTGTTACCTTTTGTCTGGCTGCCAAGATTTCTGCCACTCTAGTCTGGTGACGCAATAGCAGTATCTTGTACTGCCAGCCCAGAGATTCCAGATCGCAGGGAGAGAAGCTCCGGAACGGAGCAAAGGTATCGGCA
Organism: Steatornis caripensis; assembly: GCA_013398225.1. Classification (NCBI taxonomy): domain Eukaryota; kingdom Metazoa; phylum Chordata; class Aves; order Caprimulgiformes; family Steatornithidae; genus Steatornis; species Steatornis caripensis. The sequence continues at coordinate 236,777 of VZSC01008535.1, read as the reverse complement.
TTCTTCGTTCTTAAGTGTATTTTCACTGGCTGATCGGTTGCAGTGGCTAGCGGCAGAGCAGGGTCTCGCAGCTTACTGCTGGCATAGAGTTAGCCACCAAAAAAACCCCCCACCAAACCTCCAAAGCCCACCGGATTTAGCAGTGACTGAAGCCAATTTTATTCTGTCAGAGGTGAAAGGAAAGACAAAGTGGAAGGAGTGATGCCTGATAATGGAGATGGACACAGTATGTAGCGTTGAATTAGGCATATATTTAACTACCTTCTTGAAATGGATGTATGAAAAGCACCAGTGGTGTTATTGACTACTATATCTGTATTACGTTCGAGGACATGACTGCAGTTCACCGTACAGTATATATGTCTGTATATATACTGAACTGCTTTAAAACTAGACAGTGTGGCCTCCAGGACATGTTTGAGTTAGGTAGGAAGCAGGGTGAATAGTCAAGCTCCTGGCTGCAAAAAAACTACTACAACCGCATTCCTGTCAGGTTTTCAGTCATCTGAGTCTCTATGAGCTGAAGATGTCTGTGATGGCACTAAGTGGTAGCATTAGATTAGATAGTTGCTTGCTAAAAAGCATCAGATGCAGATTGCCCCTCGTACGATGCCATTACCATGAGTTGCTTCGGAGTACTTCATCATTCAGAGGAAATACAACCACTGTTTAGAGCAGGGCTGTGTCCCTGCTTGAAAAGGAGAGCACGAGAGGTAGCTAAGGACGTGATGTGTGCAGTCACAGTGCTTTCGCCTGTACCTTACAAGGAGTAATGATACAGGTAATAATTGCCTTGCATATGGCATATACAGTGCAAACTTGGGGAAATTACTCTTATTAAGGATGCTATCAGTAACTTCATTCTTGTTTTTCTGTGTTTTTAAGAACTTTTGTTTTTTTAGTTTTAGAAGGTCTTTCCAAAGATTGCCATTCCAGGGTTTGTGTATATCCCTCCTCAAAACACAGTAAAAAGCAGGTACAAAGCAAACTTGATCAGGCCAGCAGCCTTTTGCTTTCCCTTCAGCCAGATCGTACTCATTAGCAGTGAACTGGCTTAAAAAATTTCCCACTGCATCCCTTCTTTTTCCCAATAGATATGTCACTCCAGTGCTGGCTTGAGAAGATGGGCTGTGCAGCCTTTTAAAAAGTTTATGGGATGTCTTAGATCCAGAAATAAAGGGATCATTTCAAAGGGAGGGGAATCGCACGTGTGAAGGCTGCCTTGGCTGCCACCTCCTTTACATGTACAGAGTGATTTACCCCCGTTGCTTGTCACAGCAGTGCTGCTTGAAGTGAGGACAGGACCAGTCTGTCAACTGAATTGCAAGACATCAGTGAATTTCTAGATCAAAAATGAAACTATATGCTTTAAGCAAAACCTAGATGCTTTAAGTCTCAGTATTCTTGTGGAAGCTGACATACACCTCCCCTGCTGATAATTCTCGTTTTTATTTATTCATGGTGATTGCTCGTTTGGTATTCATAATCCAGAAACAAATGAGTTTGAATTGTTGTTATGTTTGGTACCAGTCACTCAGTTTGACATCCAGATGAACTATGCTTCTATAGATAGAAGTTCCCAGTTATAACAGGGTGAGATGGTATCCATTCCCAGGTGTCCTGCTTCCCTTTGGCAATTCCCAGTCCAGTCTGACAGGAGTAGGTGAGTAAAGCAAAATGATCTTTTGAAGTTTTTCACTGGAGTTTCTGGGATATTAGGAGCTCCTCGCCAAACAGAAATTCTGATCATATGAGCAATATATCTATATATATATATATAGATATGCCTGTATGTATGTATGTATGTATTTTTATATGCAAATATAAAGTAAATAGTGTTCAGGAATGTACCTGGGCACTGGAAAATGATCATCTATCCCACTGAGTTGTTAGAACAGTCCCTGGAAGAGTTTTTTTTGTGTCAACTGGCACTTTCCCAGAAAATTCCCAGGCATGATTTGGGAGTTAGAAGGTTCTAGGCACTGTTCCCAGTAAGCAATATGCTGCAGTCACCCTGTTTTGAAGGCTAAGAGATTTCACTAGCACAGGCAAGGGCTGTTACACACCTGTTTATCTTTGTGACAGGGAATGTTCATAGCACGCAAATGTCGATTAATATAATACAGATAGATTGGGTATACCAGAGAGTGAACCAAAATATTAAAACTGCGTGTGTTGGATACTTACCATTTCGGAGTTTCTATCTTTCCTTCAGTTGTCCATCTCCCAAACTCACTTGTCTTCGCCAGAGAGTTTAACATTTAGTTTTCTCATGTTTTCATGAAATCTTTTGGGGACAAAACTGTCAGCCCTTCTTCTGGCTGGCTAGTCATTCCCATATCTAGGTTGTGGTCCTCAGCACAGAAGAAACCCAGGTGTTACAGTAGCAGTCTAAACAACCAATATATATATAAAAATTCCTTAAATTCCTGCTAACCTCCTTCCAGTCTCTTGCCGACAGTACAAATTACATAGGTTGCCCATATTTTACGTAAGTTCTGTAATCCTCAAATCTTTGGGTGACTTCTATTTGGACACCAGTCGCAGGGGAATGTCTGCTTCAGAGTTATCTTTTCATAATACAGAGGCAGCATGAGTTTTCCAGGTTGCATGGAGTTATATCATCATCAAAAGGACTCCATGCAAATATACTTTTCCTTTTTAATGTCAATGTAACTTAAATAAATGTTTAAAGTGAAATTTATGCTTAAAGTTCAGATCTTCAAGATCTCTAAGATGAAGCAAAGTGATTTCCATGATGAGTAGGTGAACACTCAGACAAACTCAGCATCCCGGTGTCACCATGCCGGTGCCTGTTGCTGGCCGGATGGCACTGATATCTTCCCAGTCACTTCCTAACAGTAGGGTATCTTAAAGAGTCAAAGATCTTGTGCACTAATACTAAATCCAAATCAATTGAAAATCTACAGGAAAAAAATAACAAGTATTTATCTCTAATTTTAGAAGTCATATTCATCTGACATTAGATGTCTACCATGTGGAAATTACATGAGCAGACTAGTTCATATACTGGTGTCTCTGGAAAGATGTAGGATTTTCTATACTGCAAAATACTCAAAAATACAGTATGCCAATTTAGTATAGTGCTGAAATTTTTAGTGCTGCTACTTTTACATTGTTGGAACAATGCTTAGGATACTTTCGGCCTGTGCCATGAATGAGTGTCCCGGGCTATGGCTGGACATACTTCTGATAATTTGGAGTTAGCAAGGGTGGAAAGGACTGTTCGGAATAGTGAGTCTGCATATGGCCACTTGTGTCTTGGAGCTCAAGACAGCTTCATCATACAGATCTGTCTGGTTCCATGCCGGAGGAACTACCTTAGTGGGAAGAATTATCCTATTAGTGCTACCCAGGCATACTTACTGTTCTTGTATGGATACAATTTTGCAGTACTGCTCAAGGTAACTATTTTAGATGTCTACCTCAAGCTAAGTTAAATTGAGCCTTAAAATATGCTACAAATGCTAAATACTTTGCTGATTTGAGGTTATAAGTATAAGCTTTAAAAATAAATATGAGTGCAAACTATGCAGTATACAATGTCCTTGCTGCTTTTATTATGAAGGAAGTATTTAATACTTAAATTTAGCCTGAAATACATAATACAAAAGTAGATTATGAACTTTTATTTAATGGATTTAATACCATTGCATGTGTTTTGGAGGGCAGTTAGTGTAGTGGCTTTTTATAGTGATGCTAATCTTTCCTCAGAGTATTTTGGGCACTCCCATTAACACTGATTCAGACAGGTTTCAGAGGTAATATTCCTCTGAATGGTTTTAAATGACTTTCAGACACTGGTATTTACATGTGTTTTACAAACGTTGTTCAGTCTATATGCCATCCAGCTTCAAGACCTTGTTAAATGATATTTGTTAAAGATTGGAAGATAGCTGTGGTGAAAGCCATACTTACGCCAGCAATCTCTTTAAGAATTTAAAATATAATTGAATGTGTACTGTAAAAAATCCTATATAATAATAGTTATGTGATGTCCAACTGTAGAAATATCTATCTTCCATTCAAATGTATAAATACTTTGATTTGGATAGAGCATGCTGGTTATGGTCAGTTTGTAGTAACCATATAAATCTATGGGTATTTAGAGCTTTGGAATTATGGAATTGTTGTAGACTCTCAGTTAAACGTGGCTTCTTCTTTTGTGTCCTATGTTTGTCTTTGCTTTCAGTCATTTTGCTGCATCTTTTTTGTTCCGTTAATAAATTTAATGTCGAAGAAATCTGAATAGGAAATTTTCTAAGTGACCTTTCGTAATTGAGGACTGGACATAATTGACCGAGGAATTTTCTGCCTGAAAAAAGAGATGATTCTCGTAATCTGATTGAAAACATTTGATTTAAATATTAATAGCAACTTTAATCATTTGAATTTCAGAAAACATAACTGCATTCGTTTTTCTGACCACAAGGTCAGTTTGACCTATAGAAATATCAGTTTGCCCAGAGCAGTAACTTCAGCCTTCACTTTATCGTTATGCAGGTCACAAGATTATGTTGCACTTCTGTCTCTAAACAAAGGCTATCTACTTTTTAAGTTTAGTCCAAGTTTCTTGGATTCTTTTGATTTCTTACAAATTTTATTGTGCAAATGAGCACATTGGTGCTCTGTTGTCAATATTGCTCCTTACCAAGATTTTGTCTGAAGTGTCTAACTACATAATCATTTTTGTATGTTTTTTAATGAACTGTCTAGCCAGTGCATTTTGGGGGCAGTTTTTCTTTTCTTAATGCACAATTAATGAAACCAGTCACTTCACATTCATGCTATGGTAGATGTTTATACATGCACGCATCAGCTGAGTGTTGCTGTGTCTCCCAGAAAATACATCCCAGTTGCTTTAAATCATGTGAGATGTATCTCTGAAAGCTATGTTTGTATCTATCTTCTTTCACAATATAATGTGGAAAAAAAGGGAAGAAGATTATATATGCTAGTACCCTTTTTCTTTTGTAATAAATATTACAATTATGCACATACATCTACTCACAAAGCTTCACCAAAAGCTATCCAAACTGGTAAAATTGAACTGTTTTCTTCTTTGCTCTGCTGTAGAAACAAAACAGCCTGTTTCATAGCTCAATCATTTAGCAATTATAAAAGAGGGATGTATTAAGAAAACACACACTTCATAATAGTATGATCTAAATAAATGGGATTATTTGGTTAATAACTGTCTGAATATTAACTTTTCCGTGTAGATGCACTTCAAGATGCAGGAATTTTTTCCTTTCCACCAATTTTGACAAAATATTAGTCCTTATCATCACCACACTATGAGAAAGTACAGGGCAAGGGTAGAACAGCTAGTGCCTCTAGCAGTGCTAAGGCCTAGGTAGCTCCTACTTTGTGTTGAAGCTGTAGCGACCAATACTTTCTGTTAAACAAAGTGTGTTTAAAGAAAAATGTTACCTTCAGCTGCTTATTAGTTTTGGACATTTCTGTCTGTATTTCCCTGTACTTTCTTTTCAAATCCTATTTGTTTAAGAACATTCTCGGTCTGTCTCACAGATTCCATCTTTACAGCTACCGCCATTGTGAAAGAAATTTGTAAGAGCCTCTAATGATTCCTAAAAATGCACACCCTTGCAAACCCAATTTGTGAGGGAGGTCCTGTTCCAGGGCTAACACCTCACCCAGGTATAGGTAGCCCTTCTGCTTTTTTGAAAAAAACCCAAACAGAATAAAGTAAAACTTCAGCTTTGGAGCTACTTTGACAAACCAACATAAGCAGCATAGTACTGGAACAGGCGATTTGTATCACCGTACACTTGCCAGCCACAACTGTGCTGTAGTAGTCCTTTCATAATCTTAGTAAGTCCTAGTTTAAAATTAATTAGTCCTTTTTGCTGCACTTCATGTTTGAAATACTATTACAAACCATGTTTTACTAATGGTTAATAGTGTCTTGATTTCCTTTTTTTTTGATTATCCAGTTTATAATAATTTTGTCTTTTGCCAACATTTTACTTCTGTTTAAATAATTATTTCTTTCTAAAGATAACTATAACATCCTATAGGCTGTTTACTTCTTCCATCTTAGATTGTTGCTGAGATTTAAAAAAAATTCCTTCTTAGTCTGTGTTTTGATTTGGTGGCATTAATCCTCACTTCATCATCCTAGCAGCCGTACTCTAGCACTCTTCTGATTGGAATTCATCTCTGTAACAGATAAAATGTGAACGAGGCACATACGACTGAAGAATTATGTAATGGTTTTCCTAAATACAAAAAGGAGTCATTTGGTTCTGTTATACGTATAATAAGTTCTATGAACTTTGTGATGTATTAAGACTAGTTTGAGGTATTTGTAAGCAATAGTCACTACATGACCTTGGAGACAGTAGTGAAATGTAGGTTGTGTTTTCCAGATATTTTCACAAATTTTTTTATTAACACTTGGATTCTGATTATTTTTTTCTTGTGAGTGCACAGTTAATCAGTAGAATAAGGTATATTAAGTAAATAATTAAATAATATTGTGTGGGTGGTTATAGTGTGTAAATGCATGTGCAGTTTATACAGATTAGAGACACAAACAACTTCATTATACAGAAAAAGTAAAGTCAGAAGAAAGAAAAAGTTTTGTCAGAAATCCCGCGTATGAGTATAGAGTAATTTAGGTTGGAAGGGACATCCAGAAGTCAGCTAGCCCGACACCAACCTCTGACCAAGGACAGCTCGTGTCAGATTTTTCAAAGTCATGTCCATTTGAATTCTGAGTGTCTCTGAGGGCAAAATTCACAGCCTCCTAGCAAACTGTTCCTGTGCTTGATGAAATTCCTGATTTTTTTTTTGTGTGGAATTTCCTTCATTTCAATTTTTGTCTGTTACTTCTTGTGCTACTGCTGTGCACTTCTCAGAAGAAGCTGACTCTTGTCTTATTTACACACTCCTAGGTAACTGTAGACAGCAATAAGTTTCCCTCAAGCTGCCTCTTTGCCAGACTGAACAGACACACCTCCCTCAGGCTGTCCTTGTATGTCTTGTGTCCCGGTTCCTGACCGTCTTGGAGGTCCTTCACTGGTCTTGTTCCAGTATGTGTGTATCTTTCTTCTGCTGGACACAGCGCTCTGCATGTGGTTTCACAAGTGCTGAGTAGAAACAGTCAATCGCTTCCTTTCTGCGCTGAGTCCAGTCTTCCTGATACAGCCCAGGATGCTCTTGGCTTTCCTTGCTGCAAGGGCACAGTGCTAGCTTACTGATCCTCTTGTCCACCAGGACTCCCATGTCCTTTTCTGCAGAGTTGCTCCCCAGCCCATCATCTCCCAGCCTGTACTGAGATGTGGGGTTATTCCTCCTAGGAGCAGGACTTTGCATTTGGCTTTCTTGAACTTCAAGGGATTCCTGGTGGCCTGTTTCTCCAGTCTGTAGGGATGCCTCTGAATTTCAGCCCTGCTCTCCAGCAGATTGACCGCTCTCCTACAATTTGTCATCACCTACAAACTTGCTGAAAATGCATTTCCTTTAATTTTTAAGGTCATTAGTAAAGCTATTAAACAGCATTACCCCCCCACCATTGACTCCACTGAAGTGGTTTCCAATTAAACTTTGTTTTACTGATCACAATTCATTAAGCCTAGTGCTTAATGTCCAGGCAATTTTACACCTACCTTACTGTCCATTTACCCAAACCACATCTCACCAGCTTGGCTATAAGGACACTGAGAGAGCATTTCAAAGTCTTTGCTAAAGTCAAGTTACACAACATTCATGGTTCTTCCCTCATCCACAGAGCCACTCATCTCGTCACAGATGACTACTAGGACCGTCAGCCACAATTTGCCCTTGGTATACCTGTGCTGCCGGTTCTCGGTGCTGCTATTCCTTTCTTATGTTTCTACCCATTCAGAAGATGTTGTGAATAGAATGACTTCAAAAGGTTTGATTTTGTAAGTAGCTCATATCATGTTTAGTAATAAAGAATGAGAAATTTATTTACAGAATTTTATTTAAGAAATTACAGCCTCAGAGCAGGGAGAACACTGCAGTTACATTCATGGAGTCGTGTTTCCGACATCTCCGCTAGAACCTCCCTCTCTCATCAGACGTCATACAGGAGACAATACATTTCCAATGCCAGTTTCATAAAAATGCAAATAAAGAGTATCTGTTGAGAATGAACTAATGACTATGTCTGGATTCAGGATGATATTTCCAGAAATAAAGAGTCACTGTTTTTGCAGTACAAAGTAAGTTCTGAACAAAACGGTAGTGGCAGATGAGATAACGGAATTGCTTAAGGGCCATAATGAAGGCTAAGAGAAAGAAAAAAAACCCCATAAGCCAAAATCCAAACCAGATCAGACTGCACTTGTTTAATCTTAAAATAGACGTAAGTGAGTGGAAGAGGAACCTTTCAAAGGTTTGCATGATCTGCGAATGTAAAAGCAATGCCGGGCTGTCCCCGAGGATGTGCATTACAGTGCTAGAATTTTCTTGGCATTTGTCAGGTAAAACTGTTTTGTTGGGATAATCTCAAGTAAGAAACAGTGTGCTGAAATGATATATATGATGTAGCAGAACAGTAGACCCCTCAGAACGGTTTGGTCAGTCTGTCCGAATCAAACCAAATGAATCATTTGCGCACGAGGGAACAGTTTGTCTTATGCAGCAAAATTAGGTTAATTTGGTTTGCAGAGGAGGGGGNAAACAGTGTGCTGAAATGATATATATGATGTAGCAGAACAGTAGACCCCTCAGAACGGTTTGGTCAGTCTGTCCGAATCAAACCAAATGAATCATTTGCGCACGAGGGAACAGTTTGTCTTATGCAGCAAAATTAGGTTAATTTGGTTTGCAGAGGAAGAGGGGGGGGGTGCTTATTAGAACACCGAAAAACTGTTTCAGAGCCCAATACACTTTCTGTCTTACTGGTGAGAGTCTTTTACTTTATTTCAGTCAAGGGGATCTGATCTCCAGTGGCTAAGCTAGTAGTATTCTACTCATAGTCAGTGAAATAAATGTATTAATTAATATCCAGGAGAGAAGCTTCAGAGATTGAATTGGATGCATTTAGAAATGCTTTTACTCATGTCTGTAGGTGGCATCAGTGTACTGTGTGCAAGGCAAAAATAATTAATGATGCTGATCAATCTTTCTTTCCTGACTTCTGTTACCAAGTAATCAACCTGGAGAGTTGAGCAAGTGCTCTAGCATGTCAGATACCAATTTTCTGAAACAGAAAGCAAGGTAACAGGAAAAGTAATGCATTCTTTTTTTTTGTTACAGATAAGCATGGACTCCCTCCATATTGTTGGTGTCAGCATTTTTCATAAACATTGTCTAGCAGACACTCAGAGAGACAAGTTTAACATTTATTGATTTTTCTCCTGTTGGGTTATAATAGCAAATTCTTCCTGGACTCTGATTTACAAAAGCAGAAGGTGGACTTGTTGTCTAAACTAGAATCTGTAGAACTATGTTTATAGAATCAAAGGAAAGAAGAGATGCTGTTTGTGCTCTTCCTACCCTCCCAAAAGTGAATATTTTTTACAGTGAGTAAAATATTAAAGAAGACTATTTTCAAACGCAGCTTTTAACAGTAGAGATTATGTCAAGCTAGAGCCTATCTTACCCCCTTAGCGGGCTCTGGGCGTTAGTCTTTGTCAGTGGCAGCTGTGAGATCTCCTGTAGACCACATAGTTCAGTTTACCACCAAGTGGGAACTACTGACCTGTCAGGATCTGCACTTTTGACATGCAGTGCAACAACAAAAAGATTTGCGAGCTTTAAAATTTGCTGAAACATGCCACTTAACCTCTTAAGGGCATTGAACATACGACCCCTGCCATTGTGACTTTAAAAAGTATGTGCAAATGTGCAGCTCATCTTAAATAAGTCTCACTGTATGGAAGCTGTTCTGTGAGACCAGTTTTACTTAATGAGAGGACAGGTGATGCAAAATACTGGAAGAAATAGTCAGTCTTTTTGTATTAGCTGCATTTTTGGANCATGCCACTTAACCTCTTAAGGGCATTGAACATACGACCCCTGCCATTGTGACTTTAAAAAGTATGTGCAAATGTGCAGCTCATCTTAAATAAGTCTCACTGTATGGAAGCTGTTCTGTGAGACCAGTTTTACTTAATAAGAGGACAGGGGATGCAAAATACTGGAAGAAATAGTCAGTCTTTTTATATTAGCTGCATTTTTGGGGAGTCTTCTTAAACAATCCTGTAAGCCTTTCAGAGCAGGGTCCACAGTATCATCATTGCTCTGCATTAGATTCCATGCAATTAAAGCACACAATTAATAGTCAATAGTTAGGATCAAGGCTCTTTACAGACTTGTGTAGCAAGGATTTCCACCCAGTATGGTAACAGTAAGGAGCCAAAAGGCACTGGACGAATATTCTGAGCTCCATGCCTGCACTGCAGACTGCCACTTCACCTTGGGAAGGAGGAGCTGAGAGCCGTAAGGATCTGCCTCATGCTACTTTTCCCCAGGACCAGGTCTTGGTCCAGTTTTTTTACCAGCAGAGGGACAGTCAAGATTACTGGGATTCCTGTACGCTCTCAACTGCGTCAAGGAGCACACACTTTTCTCTTAAATCTTTTAAAGACATTCAGTAAATCTAAGTTGCCATAATTAGGATAAAGTCTAAAAGGCAGAAAAGTAGGTGTTTCTAATTGGGCTAAACTTTCATGTTCACACAACTTACTCAAACCGCAGCTAGTCAGACACAAGAACATAGACCTGGAAAAACTCTGCTGTATAATGAACCTCAGCTGTGCCCTGCCACAAAAAGCAAAATCACATAACCATCAGTGCCTGTTCAAGCCCTGTGTCGTGGGTGGTTAGGCCATGCAATATCTCTGCTCTCTTGAGAAGGTATTTTTACCATTTTCTCATTCAAGTTATTTCCAGGAATTTGTCCTCATCAAATCAAAGTATACTAAAACACTGCATTACTGATGCTCATTTCAGTGATCAGAAACACTGATATTTATAGATATTCCTGCCTCCTGTGCCTTCAGTTTTTCTAATTACCCACCATTTTTATTAATTTCCTTTGCAAATATGGACTTTACTATTTCTTTTCAATAATAAATACTCAAAGTTATAACATGACTTAAATCATAAACATGTCCTTAGTTTATGTGTCATCAGTCATTCTGAGTAGGTGAAGGTGACATTTTTTTCTGTTTCAGGTGGTGATTTTTAAAATAGCTCCCTCAAGTAACCTTTACTGGGTTTACCTGTTCTGAGTGAACTGGATTGTGTCCGTTCCTTTTTCTGTACTAGAGCTGAACAGTACCGTCTAGTGACAGAATTTTCCATTTATACTTTCATACAGTTTTTGGCATCCTGAAATGACTGAATTGCTGGGGCAACTTTAATCTACTCTTGCTTTTCCCTTACCTGGCAGTTAAGATAAATGACTATAATCTATCAAGGGTGTAGTAGAAGGTAAATTAATTCCTAATAGTCAGCATTTACTGATTGGAGTGAGGTGGTGTAGACTCTATTTATTTTTTTCATTGTACAGTACAGATGTTTTCAGAGTTTTTGAAAACAAATACCATAACAGTTTCTCTTGAGTACTGTAGGTATACCTGCCGGTGCAGCGTCAACAAATGCCCAGTAGCTTATACAGAACACCAGCTGTGCTGTATAAATTTGTAGTAAGTAATTTGGGGACAGAGATTGCTGCAATCCTTACAGAAATAAAGAACTTCCCTATGATCTCTGTGCACCCTGCACTGTAATGGAAACACAAGCATTCCAGTCATAAGCTTCAGAAGCAATAAAAAGTTAAATAAGTGTGTCAATTTCTTGTACATTTTGTCACAGCCTTAACCTGATTGCAGCTGTCAAAATACTGTTGTCGTAGAAGCCATCTGCTTTGTTCAGTACGCTCAGGATTTTAAGAATGTCACCGTTACAGAGGAAGAGGGCCTTCAGTCACACCTGCCAGCCTGTGAAGCTCATAGGGAATTTCCCAATACATTACTTCCACATTTTGTATAGGGTACTCTCTTGCTCAGGTTTCTATTTAGCAGCTTAATTCACATCACACACTTTTCTGTATCCTGAGATAAAGCACTGTTTTCACAGGAAAGTAGCCAAGGTCATAGATCTTCTTTGCCTTGCTAATATAGGGAATGGAATACACTCCACACAACAAGCTAGGTTAGCTGAGTAGAAAGAATTTGTTGTAACGAGTAGACTAGATTCTCACTTGCTGTAAACTGGCGATGTGAGCTTACCGCAGCATAGAAACTGGTCCAAGTATTGTAAAACTCTCTAAAATGTAGTTCCAGATTGCTAATGACACAGGAAGACTAATAAAATAGCTACACTAACTAGGATGACTGGACTGACATGTCTGATTTTGCCCCAGACATTCATTCTGCAAAGATAATTTTCTCAGATCATCCTTTCACTTGGTCACTCTTTCTCAGTCTTCTGCCTTCTTGCCAGGTCCACTTGCTCTGTCACATGTCAAATGATACATGCATTCATTAGTGCTGATGTGGAAATTTGTAGGAAAACTGAATATGCTGATTCCAGCAGAATACCAAAATATTTAAATAAAACGTATCTGGAAAGCTGCTTGAAAAGAACAAAAGTGCCAAGGTCTACAACTGTTAATATGTCCATGGCTGACATTTTTCTGTGACCATACCAATACCTTGCTGATGGCACATCTGCATCCTGATTAAGTCTGCCAAGAGAAATCAATGCACCAATTCCCTCAAAAATAAAATCCAGGATGTTACCCAGATAGGCACAACAGCGTGCTCAGTTGCATGAGTGATCTCAGTCCAGGGCCCTGGACACAGGTAGGTGCAGGTGCATGCACATCCTCCTGTAATACCCGTGGTGGCTCTAGGAAAGCCTGACTGATTGATACACAGTCTGAGAGTGAAACAAAAGGAAATGTGAATTAGGACTGAGGGGTCATGCATCTCATTCAGTGTTTAAAACCATAGCGGTTCTGCTGCCATCCACTCTCTTTCTGGTTGTAAGGCAAAGGGAAACAGCATTTAATGTTGTTAGTGTCTTCGTTGCTCATGCTTTAAGATCTGTATTTATGTTGGCTTGTATGCATTTTGGGTGTTTTCTTTAGCTCTGTCTCCCGCATTTTGCAATATTGCTATGAAGACTATGTGTGTCTTATGAAAAAAGTATGTGTGGATCTGAAAAGTGGCTAGTATGACTATTAGAGTGTTTGTCATTAGGAGTGAATGAACTGTCTTGGCAATGCAGAAGATAGATTCTGCGTTTAGGTACGTTGTTTCAGTAAAGCGTTGTGATGAGTTAAAGTTTTATCATAGCAATGACAATATGTTTTCAGCTTTTACTATGAAGTGAAGATTTTTTCTATTTTCTGAACAGTTTTCCTTTGACATATGGAAATAAGTCAAAAGATGTGAAAATAATACCGAGCAGATGGTGTCACAATGATTTAGTGAAAAGAAAAATTTTGCATGTTCATGTTTTAACTCAGCAATATGTGTACTAGATAATGTATTTCCCTCCCCTGCTTCAAGTTGCCATTAAAAACAACTTTAGAACAGAAGTGACGAAAAAGATCTGGATCAATCTTACCGCACGTTTCAACTTTTTCATGCTTTTCCAGTTTCAAAAATTGAGCCAATGGAAACCTATAGCAAAATGTAGGAGTATCTAAGTGGATTAAACTAGCAAATTTTCTACTGAAATGTGGTTGCATCCGCTTTAAAGGTTTTTGGGCGGCTTCTTTTAAGCATTCCTGGTCATTTTCCAAACTAGGACTTAGGGTTGTGTGTCACTTAGACATGTCTGAAGATTACTCTTGGATTTTTGTCGTCTACTTTTGTTTTTATAAAACTTTCTGCTGTAGCTTTTGCCTTCTTGATTCAATGATCAGGTCTCTAGGGAATAAGGAATACACGCAAATACCTGGACATGCATATAAGCTGATTGGTGCTGTGATTTAGACAGGAGACCAAAGCTGAGGCCTATCAACAACAAGAAAATAACTTCATAATTCACATTTATTTATTTCTGTTTATATTTTCATGTATCATCCCTGTAGCTCATGTGATTATTCTTAACTCTCAGCATCGTCTTTCAGCAGTAAGTTACATTTTTCTCTCAGTCTTCAGATTTTGAGCTCAACTGATTTAATAAAATATGATGAGGTAGCAATAATCCAAAGAAATTTCTCAAGTGCAGTGGATGGGTTTAGATAATACTGTGGTTGGTATGAACTATTATTAAACTGTTTTGTTTTTTTTTTCCTTCTGTGATATTTGCTAAAGGACAGGTTCAAGTAAAATAAAATCTGTGTTAATGTTGGTTACTGATGAAATGTTATCTTGTTACATTTTGAAAAGAAAAGCAGCTTTACAGGTATTCTTATCAGGAGTGCACTCATCCTTTGAACATCTTCCCTGGCATGAACAGCTTTTTAATGTAATTGACAGATCAAACTGCACATCTACCAGTGGAAAAGGTTACTGTAAATCATATAAATTAAAGGCCATCTAGTAACTTGTTCAAGGATTAAGTTTGATACTAAGTTTATACATGATTTTGAAAATTAATTATTTCAGCTGACATTAATGTTTCAACTATGTGTAAGTTATGCATTAGAATATAACTGCAGAACAGGGAGAGATCAACTCTTCAATTTTGGCTAAATATAAATTACATTTACACTCACTGAAAGTTGCTTTAACCCTGCCAGTAATGTGTAAATGGCCTTCAGTGTAAATGAGAAACAGGCTCACTATAGAGTTTTGTCATAAAGAAGTAAAAGTGCTGGGTTTTTTTGTTTAATTTTAGAACTTTAAAGATAAATATTTCAAATGAGGAACTAAGTATACAAACGCTGCTATTGTTCAGGGGTTGTTTTACTTACACATAGTAAAGATATTTAAAATATGATCTTTAAATGTTGCCTTGCACTCATAACTAAGTCTTTTAGCTTTCACTTTCCCCGTGTTAATTTACAAATTTTACAAAATTTACAAATTTTATTTTTATGGAAAAAGTATTTTAAGATTGTCTTTCTCTTTTAGGTTCCTCATTATATACTATACAGCACTCTGAAAGTGTTTATTTTGAAACTGAGAAGACCAAACTGAGTAATACAGTACTGCATTATAATATGTAATGATGGAATTAGAACTCCATGCTTAGCCTATCAAGTGGTTACCGAAATTTGTAAGAAGCAATTTTAGTGGAAGAGAAGGCATCTTTTTGTTCTTGCAGAGATTAGAGTGATTTAAAGTACGGCTTTTCCGAAGTTTGTGCCCTGAGGACCACACTGTTTTATTTCTTTTTTCTATGGTAAGGATTTCTAGATTGTTAAATGAAAGAGTACATTGTGATGCACTTTCACTGTAGGATAAAATTTGCTAAAAAGTATATCTATTTGTTACATAAATCCAAGAGGAGTGTGTCTGTTGGCCTGTTGGATGGGAAGACTCAGAGCATTTGTCTTAGTAATTGCAGTCCACGTATCATAATAAAGTAAATATATTAATTTAGGGCAAGCCCAAGCTTGTCAGAGTTATATGTAAATAAGAAAATGCTGTGCTGATAGCAATTTAAAATGGCTTTCCTAGGAGACTCTAGTTTGGCCAGCTCTTCTATTTAATGTGAACCAGAAGACTTAAAATTGAATATTTACTATGCTGTGTACTGCTTTTTACAAATAAATAGCATCTCAGATGAACAGGTAAGAAGATCATTAAAAAGATTGATAGAACAAAGTTTCTGGACAGAAGGAATGTGTTCTATGAAATTTTGGATGGAAGGAATGTGTTCTATGAAATCAAATTATATACCTGAACAAGTAGATATTTTTTGAGCGTACAGATCTTGAACGGTTGAATAGAAGTTTTGGTCTCCCCTAGCGAACAAACATGTCTGATACACATCTGACTGTCTTGGCCTTAACCATACTACTGCCATAATATGGGAGATAATAATATAAATTTTTTCAAGAGTCTTCACTACCCAATTGGTAGAAATGTTCTTGTAATTATTATTATATAGAGAAAATGAAGTAGTCAGTGTTAAAACTTCAGTGATCTCCCATTATTAAAAGAACGTATTTTAATTCCTATTATTTTTAAGAATTGCCTGTCTTAGAATGTAGAAATACTCAGGAATACAGTTTTTTTCTCCAAAATGTCAAGAAAATTCATAACATTATGAATATTTACTAGATAGTTGCCTTTCTATTTATCAATTTATCTTTGCATCTATAATAAAAACTAAAGAACCATTCATTCCACAAACATTTTTCTGTGGGATTCTATTTAAGATTATTGTATTTTTTAATTGAAAGTTCCTTCCATATTGTGGTCTTCTTTCTGGTTCTCAGGATAAAATCTTTCTTCTGTTAATTATCACAAGCACTTTTTTGGTCTCGTGGGAATGGTTTTAAACATTTAGAGACAAACACAACAACCGTAAGTTAAATAACACATTTTTTTTGTATTGTGGCTACTTTTCTAAGAAAAATGAGCAACAAGGAATTCATCATCTGCCAGCAAAAAACCACAAAATATTTCAATTTTTCAGTGTACGATGAAAACCAGGTTTTTGGAATATAGTTATGCATGCAAAATGATCCATTAAGGTAGTCTGAAACAACATACAGATGGGACTTCTCAAAGAACCAGATGAATTAAGATCCTCTCTGACAGGGTTGTCGCTACACTTCTGTTAATAAAAATAGATTTTTAGTAAAAGGTTGGAAAATACATGTGTTTTTTAAATCACAGATTAGGGTGTAGAATTCAATGAATCTTGCCATAAATGGAACACAAACCACATCTAATCATACCTTGCAATAGTTGAAGTGAAGATAGAGTTCTGCAGCAGTAAGCATAGTAAGTGAAGAAAAATGTGTTATATTTAGCAGAGAGGACTTTGGAATTGATGTGGAAATTCAATGTGTACGTTATACTCTGCTTTATGTGTCATGGGAGTTACTTTATTAATGCTGCCCAAACACCTTTTCCTCCTGCATCTAAAAGCAGATTTGATGCTTAAACAATGTGGTTAATGTTGTCTAAATTAGAAGCCTATGCTCATGCTCACCTTTTTTTTTTTTTTTCTTTTTTGCCAGAAAGTGAAGTGACTCTGAGGGCCTTTAAAAAGTAATTTAGAGAACCTGAGGCGGGAGCTTTCTTCTCCTGATTGTATGTAAGGGAGCCTGTCATCTGTGGAACAATTCAAGGCTTACTTTCTGTAGTTCTAGGAGCCAAGTACCACTAGACCTACTGAACAGCAGTAATGATGAGCTTAAGACAGTTAAGAATTTAACGCTGAGCTAATGAACAGGGTGTGTATATTTCATCAAAAAGTTAATAGAGGAGACCACCAGATACCTATGGTACATTACGCAGAAGGAAATATAAATGGGAGATGTTTAACTATGGCACATGAAGATAAACAGCATGAGCTGCACATATGGTGTTACTGCTCAAAGCTGTGGAATGTTTATACTTATGGACAATTTAATTAATCAGTTGGAAAATTAGAGATTTTCACATGAGCATAATAGTCTGTAGAATCCCTTGTTGAACTGATTAAATATATGTATACACATGTATATATGTACGTACATATATATATAAAGAAGAATAACTGTATGTTACATTCTTTGGCCTGAGGTTTCTTGTCATCTACTCTTCATGTTTTAGTACATGATGGTATTCTTGCTATCTTCCACATGGCCCTAAATAAGGAAACATGTGAGTGGGATGCTATTTGATATGACGCTTAATTTAGGTACCTATATCCATGTCTAGTATCTTGCGTTTACTTTGAACTGAAGGTAATATAAATTTTAGGGTTAAGAGCTATATCTGTATTTAAAAGGTACTGATGTATTTATTTTAGTAAATCCATTTTTATCCATGTAGTAAATGTACAGCTGGAATTTAAATACATGGGGTTTTTTTCCGTAATGCAGAACAACTGTTGCGTTTTGATGACCACAATTTTTACAAGAAACTGGAGAGATAAACACCGTATTATATTTGATTACAATAATTCTATTTGTGATGGGAAAAAAAATGGGTTTGGATCTGGGAAAATATGCCAAGACCAATATAACTATGTAGCCTGTATAAACAGAACAATTTACTATATCACTGTGTGTATTCACAGAAAAGCTTTCATTTCTAAATACAAAATGATGAACACATTTATAATAAGTTTGCATTGTAAGAAGTTATAATTAATTCATTTATATTTTATCTCTGTAAATATACATGTCATGGCTTATGGAAAGTACTATACTATAGATGATTACTAAGTCAAATATTCCTTGCAAGATTTTTTCATTTCAAAATGTGAACCTTTTATAGAAAATTTCAACCTTATTGAGGAACTATTTTTTCCAAAATTCAATTAAAATTTCTAAAGATGTTTTTGTAAATAACAAAAAAATTATCTTTTGTTATTTAAGAAAATAGTTTTAATTTTATTTGACTTCTTATTTGGAATGATAACCACAAAGGTGCAATTCTGTGTTTATTCAGTTTTGACTGTTGTTCGCACGGATGATAACGATGATATTTTAGGTAGGAATACTTTTATACATATAAAAATAGTGATGATAGAACTATCACTGAATACTCTTGAAAAATCTATATTTTTTATAAGCAGAGTAATGCAAAAGGTTTGCAAAGCAAAGGTTGGTAGCAGAGTGTGGGGACCTAAGGTTTAGGAATATAATTGAGAAAAATCAACTTCAGGGAGATCATTCCACTACAATTGGAATGTAAAGAAAACCCGAGGGCGGTGGGTTAAAAATGGATCATCTAGGCAGGAAGCGACTGTTGTGCTCTATGACCATATTTCTTTCCCATGCGGTCAGAAATTCAGAAGGAGTTCCAAAGGCTGCTCATGTGATATCTCATGTAATGAATAGGTCAGAGAAGGACAGAAGAAGCCTTTACAATTCTGTACCTCATTGTAGTCAATGCACCATCAAAGACTCCTGATGAAAGATGGAAAGTTTCAATTGTTCTCTAAAGACTGAAAAAGGTCTCTGCAGGCATTTTAAATGAATAGAACTGGGGAAAATTATAAGTCTACTGAAAAGAAGATTGCAAACTCAAAGTCCTTTCTAAGGGATGGTTCAAAATGTGATTTGACCCTGCAGGATATAAATATTCTTTTTTCTGTTACATTTCCTACCTAGCTAATTATGTATTACCTTGCAGTTTGACATGGCAGAAGGAAAAATCTATTGTGAGTTTCTAAAATGCATATGAAGAGAATATGAACATGAAGCTGGGAGGCTGTATCCTTCTTTTTATAATCTAGTGATATTGTGTTCATTTTCCAATACTCAGACATCAAAAAGATATGAACAGTGTACAGAGAATTCGATTTAGTTTTGACTAATTGTATGTTATAATAAACTTTTGTATAGAAAGATAAAAGAGATCTTTTTTCAATGTATTGCAAGGAATATAAAGGCGATGAAAGTAAGAAATGAAATGTATTCCTATTGAGAGAGATATCCTGTTATAATTTATTACAAAATGGAGGAATTTTATCAAGTAAGATACTGTTATCTAGGGTCAAAATGGTAGAAGAAACTGTATAAAAAGAGTATTCTTGCATTAAGCGGGAAATATAATAAAAGTTATGATAGGCCTATCCTATATTTCTTTTTCTTTCATTTTGTTTCTCTTTTTAAACATAATCTTGTGTTTTGTCTTTAAAAATCACTTATTTCAATTTAGGTAAATCCAGAAAAATTCTTTCAAGTGAGATTTATCAAGACAGACCCGGCATAATTCATTTTGATTTTGTCTGTAAAACAGGTAGCCATTCAGATTCCTGCTGGAGCGTTGAGTACAGAATAAAAGATGAGACAAAAAACAAATACCAGCATAACCAATACAGCACGGTCTCTTTTAAGCACATATGATTCCTTCTGAGTATTTAAAGGGAAAGCATAAGATAAATGTCATTTCTGTAAAGATATACTTAAGAGTTGCTTTGCAAATGAGGCATTTTAAGATATAGATACTGCCTTTAGTTTTGGCAATATTCCAAATAGTTGTTTCGGCTCTTAGAGATTTTATTGCCAGTTGGATTCATTTTGTTAATCTTTCAAGTACTGGAAATGAAAAGCAAATTAATCCATGATATGTCCATTTANAGGCATTTTAAGATATAGATACTGCCTTTAGTTTTGGCAATATTCCAAATAGTTGTTTCGGCTCTTAGAGATTTTATTGCCAGTTGGATTCATTTTGTTAATCTTTCAAGTACTGGAAATGAAAAGCAAATCAATCCATGATATGTCCATTTATCTACTGCCTTGAATAGCTCTATTAGTTGAAATAATAGCAAGAATACTTGATGGCTGTTCTGTTGAAGCTGTTGCTTTATGAGGAAAAGATAGCACACTGGAACAACCTGTCTTTCCCAAATGAATCTCCCAAACTTTAATGTGGGGCTAAAGGAGTATTTAGTTGCTATGGCTTTTGCATAGTGAAGAGGATAACATGGGCTGTTTGAATTATACTGGATGACAGTATGGTAATCGGAAAAAAACTGTTTAAGATTTTTATATAAAATCTTTAAACTTTTATACTATTCATAAAAGTCCCTCCTGCCATGTTTCCTGTGTGAAATTCAACTAGAGATAAAGTTGCCACACTCTTGTTGGCAGCTTGTATGACTTTACAGTGGCAAAACCAATGCCAAATTGACCTCCGTATAGTG